>JAJPUD010007127.1:92408-114088 GCA_023553655.1 Myrmecobius fasciatus | reverse complement strand
CCCGGCCTCGCCCCTCCCCCGGCCTCCCCCCCCCCCGCCTTCTCCCCTCCCCCCCAGTTCCTCCCTCCCCCCTCAGCTCCTCCTCCCTCCCGGCCTCGCCCCTCCCCCCCCTCCCCTTGCCCTTGGAGCTGATGCCCCCGACCCTCTCTGCCAGGTGCTGGCCTATATTCTCCGGCGCGAGATCCAGGAGCCCGAGTGCCGCCACCTGTCCAGGAAGTTTACGGAGTGGGCGTACGGGCCCGTGCACTCGGCCCTCTACGACCTGTCCTGCATCGACACGTGCGAGAAGAACTCCGTGCTGGAGGTGATCGCCTACAGCAGCAGCGAGACCCCCGTGAGTGCCAGGCCGTGGGCACTGGGGGACCAGGGACAGATAGGGTGATAGGTACCAACAGGTATAGACATAGGTACGAGGACAGGGATAGGTGGAGACGTGGATAGAGCTACAGATGCAGGGACAGGGATAGGTGTGGGCGGGCACAGATATTCAAACTGATCCAGGCCCAGGCCCAGCTTCAGGCGGGGCTATACACATGGTATACAGCAAGCACTTAACTGACTGCTCTATTTCACGGAGGAAACTCCGGGGGAGGGTGTGTGTGTGTGTGTGTGTGTGTGTGTGTGTGTGTGTGTGCACTCAAATTCAAATCCCTCTCTGCTCTGTCCCCTGCCGGCCCGCCCACCCGCTGACCCTCTCCTGCGAGGGGGGGAGGAGGGACTGGGGACAAAGCGGGGTTCCCGGTGGCCCCCGCCCCATCTGTGGAGTGAGAAGAGCCAGATGTGACCCTGAGGCTCTGCCGCCTGTGTGACCCTGAGCGCTTGCCCCCCGAGCTCTGACCTCAGTTTCCCTACATGTAGGGGGCGGCCGGGTGGTCCCTCAGCGCGGGCTCTCCGCCCTGGGCCTGATCCCCCGGAGCCGGGGAGCTGGCTGAGCCCCCCTCCCCCCTCCCTCAGAACCGCCACGACATGCTGCTGGTGGAGCCCCTGAACCGGCTCCTGCAGGACAAGTGGGACCGCTTTGTGAAGCGCATCTTCTACTTCAACTTCTTTGTCTACTGCGTGTACATGGTCATCTTCACCTGTGCTGCTTACTACCGGCCTGTGGGCGATCGGGTACGCAGGGCTGGGGGGCGGGGGCGGGGGCAGCCAGGTGCTGCCCGGGGGTCCTGGCACATGCTGCCCGAGTGGGCACAGGGCTTGGTACCCTGGGGGGTCCTGGCACATGCTGCCCGAGTGGGCACAGGGCTTGGTACCTTGGGGGGTCCTGCTGCCGCCCGGGGGTCCTGGCACATGCCGCTCCTGCTGCCGTGGGTGGGCTTGCCCAGAAGGGGTGCCCAGGCCTGGCCCTCCCCTGCCAGCCTCACGATGCCTCGTCCCCCTCTCATCTTGCAGCCTCCCTTTAAATTCGACTACACCGTCGGCGCCTGCTTCCGCGTCACAGGAGAGCTGCTGTCGGTTCTGGGCGGGATTTACTTCTTTTTCCGAGGGGTCAGTATCGCCTCCTGCCCCCCAATGCCACGGAGGGCCCGCAACCGCCCAGGGAGGGGTCGGGGGCCCGCGAGGCCCGGGAGGCCTCAGTCCCTTGAGCTGCAGAATGAGGACCTGGACGTGGGGCGGGTGCTCCCCGAGTCAGGGGCCAGGCTGGGCGGGCAGGAGCTGGGCGGTGCCCATGTGCCAGGCCCTGGCTACGTGATGGGGATGTAGAGAGAAAGAGAGAAGGCGGCCCCTGCCCCTGGATGAGAGGAAGGCCGTCCCAGGAGAAGGCGCTGGCCATGGTGGGAGAGGGACGGCGGGGGGGTGGGGCTGAGGAGCGCCATTTATGGGGCAATGCCCCCGGGCTCCCCCATGCCAAGGAAAGCGCTGGCACTGCTGGGATGGGGGCGGGGGGGTGCCGTCCGAGGGTGACCGGGCCACTCTGTGCCCCGCAGATCCAGTACTTTCTGCAGCGGAGGCCTTCCCTCAAGACTCTGTTTGTGGACAGCTACAGTGAAGTGCTCTTGTGAGTCCTGGCCCCGCGGGTGGAGACGGGCGCCAAGGCCACGGGGCGGGCGCTTCCCTTGCGGGCCCTGCAGCTCCGGCTGATCCCCTCCCCCGCCGGCACCTTTCAAGCACAGTAGGGCAGGGGAGGTGACCCGGGCCTGGTTCAAAGTTTGCACGCGACCTCGGCTCCTTCTGGGCCTGGGCTGACCCTTAAGGTCACACCCTCTGCCCTCTGCCACACGTTGCTCCTCTCAGAGGCCCCAGGTGGTGAGGAGGGAGTGCATATCAGCCAAGGAGGTAGAGAAGCCCCCAGTGCTGAGCTCACGGAATCAGGTCTTGCTCATGGGGGCAAGGGAAGGCGGGCTCCTAGGTGCCATCTCAGCCCCTTCCCCGGTCACCTGCAGAGAGAAAGCCCCTTCCCCGGGCACCTCCAGAATAGGGAACAAACACTGTCCTCACCCGCCTACAGGGAACGCCCAAGCAGGAGGGCAGGCAGTTTCTTCTCAGGGCCATCCGTGGGCACAGCGGGTCCGGGCTCCGGGCCCATCTGGGCCCACTTGTGGCCTTCTGCAGGGCTGGGACGCTGTCCATGATCTCTGACCTCAGGAAGCTTGCCCACAATCCAGCAGGAGCCTTGTGACAAAAATGTCAGCTGTGGATGTGCTTTGTGTGGGCCCCCCAGGCCCACGACCCCCCAAGCCCCCCCCCAGGCCCAGGCCCACAACCCCCCAAACCCATGCCCCGCCCCAGGCCCAGGCGGAACCTGGCCATGAAATGAAGTGGCTTTTCAGGCGAAGGCACAAGGGGCTCTCTGCGGGGAAGGAGGAGACCTTTCACTTCCTTTATCTGGCTTGGACCCTGGGTTTGGGCAGAACCGTGTCCCTCAGACCGGGGCGGTGTCTGTTTTTGCAGTCAGAGCAGGGCCCAAAGTCAGGGTTGCTGCTGCTGGGATCTTTGCCCCTGGCCCCCCTCCGTCTTCACCAGCCCCCACGTGGGAGACAGGGGGCAAACGGCCTGCTCCAGGGGGAAAGGGGGGCCGGGGGGGGGGGCAGCAGGCTCCTCAGTCTTGTGCTGGAGCTGCTAAGACAGGGCGAGGCCGTCCCTGAGGGTCCCGCGGGGCCCTGGGGCCGGTCCTGGGCTTTGGAGAGGGCCCGGAGCAGAAGTCCCCGTGCCGGGTGTCCCGCAGCCCCCTGGCTGCCCGTGAAGCCGGCCCACATCCTTTGTTTCAGCTTTGTCCAGTCCGTGTTTCTCCTGACCTCCGTGGCGCTCTACTTCAGCCATTACAAGGAGTATGTGGCCTTCATGGTGTTCTCTCTGGCCATGGGCTGGACCAACATGCTCTACTATACCCGGGGCTTTCAGCAGATGGGCATCTACTCCGTCATGATCGAGAAGGTTGGTCCCTCTCAAGACCCAGAGGCCCTCTGTGCTAACCTATAGCTCACACCCTCAGGGTCCCATGACCCCTGACGGCCCCTGCCCTGTGACCTCTGATGGGCCCGTGACCCCTGACCGCCCCTGCCCCATGAGTGCCAGAGCACCTCTGTGACTCCAAGGATGAAAGCAGCTGTCCTTGGAGCCCCGGGGGCACTTGGGTAAGCAAGCTGGCAAGGCTGTTCTCCAGTCTTCTTTGATCGGAACCAGGGATCTCAGTGCCCCGGGGGAGCAGCCCCTCCCCAAGGTGCCAGCGGTGCCCACGGCCATTCCAGTGATGACATTCACAGCCCAGAAGCATTTATTAAGCGCCCACACTATGCTAAGCACGGGGCAGAGACGGCAACAAACAGAGCCAGCCTTTGAGGAGCTCAGGTCAGTTAATTAGTTACAGTTAATGGAGGAGGCAACAAAGTAACCGGGCTGAGAGCAGCCCCAGAGGCCCACAGCGTCCCCGCCAGGCCAGTCTCATGATCACCCAGAAGGTGGATCAGGGAAGGGAAGACTGGGACCAGCCTTAGGACGGGGGGAGGGGGGAGGGGGGAAGAGGGAGGGGTGGCAAGCCACAATGGGCACCTCACAGGCCACTGAGCCAGGAAGATCTGAGTTCGAAGCCAGCCTCAGGTCCTCCCTCGTTGTGTGACCCTGGGCAAGTCACGTAAACGCTACCTGCCTCTGTTTCTTCATCTGTAAAATGGGGACAACGGCAGTACCTACCTCCCTGGGTCAGGATCATGCGCTTGGCACAGTGCCTGGCACACAGAACCCACTCCGCATGAATAAGGGGGGGTCACTGCTTTTGCTGGGGAGGAACACGTCTGGATCGCGTCGGCCAATCAGGATGGGCGACGAGACTCGGCCAAAGACGCTTCGGTTAGGCTGGCCGGGAAGTCTGGGCCGGGCCCGGGGTCTCCGTGGAGGGGCCCCTCCACCCCTCAGGGGCTAGGTCAGGCCGGGAGGGCAGAGAGTCCACAAGGAGAGCAACCGGGGAAGAGACAAAGTCCCGCTGCGGGAAGACCAAGCCCCTGCAGCCCCCCAGAGGCTCCCCCGCCTCTCAGAGAGTGGGCCATCGCTCTCCTTAATTCTCTCCCCCGAAGGTTCCAGGAGCCTGCGTTTGGCTTGGCTGCCGACGAGTGCCAGTTAAGGCTGAGAGCCCGCCCTCTGCCCGAATGCCGGGAGCTTTCCTGCCGGGGGTCTCCTCAGAGTGCCTGAGAGGGGCCCCTCTGGTGCCTGACATTGCCGGAACCCAGTGCCAGGCCCAGCCTGACTCAGAGACAGGCCCCAGTCACTCGCTGAATCCGACTGCCGCTTCTGCCGGGAGCTGCGGAGGCCCGTGGCTCTGGCCGGAGGGAGGGGGGGGGCGCGTGACCCCCGAAGCTGGCCGCCATCTTTCTTTTTGTGCTACGTCGGGAAAGCTTCACTAAGCATGAAAAGTAAAAGTGATTTAAAATGCCAGTGAGCGCGTGGCAGACGTTTCCTAAGATCCCAGCTGGGCAGCACCCGCTTCTGCTTCTCAGCAGGAAAGAGCTAGGAGCTTCCCTCCCACGGGCCGTAAGGTGCCCGTCAGCGTGCCCGCTGTGGCGAGAGCCTCCATTTGGAAGCTTTGCAGACCAGCGGTCTGGTTCTTTTTAAGCCTGAGTCAGCGATGCTCCGGAGTTTGATGGATACAGCGGCGGCGCTCCCCACAGCAATGAGAAAGTGGCTTTGTGACCTGGGCCAGATCCCCGACCTCGGGCTTCTGGGCGAACCGAGGGCGGCATCCCCCTGCACCGAGAGAGGCACTTTCTCCGGCTCTGCCCTCACTGATAAATCACTGTTCCCATCCCTGCCCCGTGAAAGGGCCGGCCAGCTTTCGGCACTGTGGGAGCGGGCAGTGAGCCAAGGCTTGTTCCGCCGCCGGTGTCCGCGTGCCCGGGGAGACAGGACACAAGTCGACCCAGAGTCTGGGGTCCACTCTGACCAGACTCCCTTCCTCTTGCAGATGATCCTGAGAGACCTGTGCCGCTTTATGTTTGTCTACATAGTCTTCCTGCTTGGATTTTCCACAGGTGAGCCCATGTCCAGGGGGCTCTCGGGGTTGGTGCGGGGGTCCCTCAGCGGGGAAGGGAAGGCTGGGTCTGCATGGGGGGTGGGAGAAGGCCGGTGCTGTTGTTTGGAGGGATCAGGTCTTGGGGTCCAGCCACGGGCCCCCCCCGACTCCCTCTGGGCCCTTTAGCCGTAGTGACGCTGATCGAGGACAAAGAGAACGACACAGAGACTTCCTGCCACGGAGGGCGGCGCTTCCCCAGCTGCAAGCCGTGCACCAGCTCCTACAACAGCCTCTACTCCACCTGCCTGGAGCTCTTCAAGTTCACCATCGGCATGGGCGACCTGGAGTTCACCGAGAACTACAACTTCAAGGCCGTCTTCATCATCCTGCTGCTGGCCTACGTCATCCTCACCTACATCCTGCTGCTCAACATGCTCATCGCCCTGATGGGGGAGACCGTCAACAAGATTGCCCAGGAGAGCAAGAACATCTGGAAGCTCCAGGTCCTCCGTGTGTGTGTGTGTGAGCCTGTGGGGGCAAGTGTGCAAGTGCATATATGTGAGTGTGCAAATGTGTGTGCACTGGGTGGCTGTGCGAGTGTGTGCGCGAGTGCACTGGGTGGGCTGTGAGTGTGTAAATGTGTGAGTGTGCAAATGTTTGTGAAAGTGTACTGGATGAGCTGTGAGTATGTGAATGTGTGTGCGAGTGTACTGGGTGGGCTGTGAGTGTGCAAATGTGTGTGAGCCCGTGGGGGCAAGTGTGCGAGTGTGAACACGTGTGTAATTCTTGTGTGCATGTGTTAGCATCGTGTAAGTGTGAGCATGTGTGAGTGTGTATGGGGGAGCACGGATGAGAGCACTGTGGGTGTGTAAGCGCTGCGTGAGTGTGTGAGACTGTAACCTATGTGAGAACGT
Organism: Myrmecobius fasciatus; assembly: GCA_023553655.1. Taxonomy (NCBI): domain Eukaryota; kingdom Metazoa; phylum Chordata; class Mammalia; order Dasyuromorphia; family Myrmecobiidae; genus Myrmecobius; species Myrmecobius fasciatus. Next base: position 107,731 of record JAJPUD010007127.1, on the reverse strand, counting down.
GGGCGCGCTCAGTGCAAGCTTGCAGAGCTGACCCTTAGGCCAGGTAAAGGCGGATGAGCCCCAGGGCAGTGCCAGTCGGCAGGGGCCCTGGCAAAGCCTCCTGGCCGAGCCCAGGTGGGTCCCCGCTCTCTCTGTCCCCTTTGGTCCCTGGCCAGGCTTGAAACCAAGTCGCAGTCAGGGGCGGGGGGCTGGGGGAGGGGGAAGGCACAGTGCCTCAGAAAAGCGGACTGAAAACATGGGGGGCCAGCACTGTGTCGGGGGGGCCAGACCTGGGGTCAGGGCAGACATCCTGGGGCAAGGAGAATAAGGGTTAGACCTAGACCTTGAGCCACCCAAGAGAAAGGTTCAGGGATGGCCCCAGGACCCCCTGGTCAGCCGGGCAGAGACTCGGGAGGCCATGCCCTTCCTTCTCCTCACCAGGTAGGAAGCGTGGCTGCCCTCCCCCTGCCCTGATCCCGGCCTCCTCCTGCTCCAAACCCACCACGTCTCCCCCAGGCCCATCCCACACCGGGCTGCCTCTGACAAAGGGGGCCTGGGCTGGGCGGTCGTGCTGCCCAGGACGGGCCAGGGGACCGAGAGCGGGCGTCGGGGGCCGCTCCGGCCTCGGGCTGAGCTCCTTGGGACCCCTCCCTCTTGTTTGCGTCTCCCCGCAGAGAGCCATCACAATCCTGGACACCGAGAAGAGCTTCCTGAACTGCATGAGGAAGGCCTTCCGGTCAGGGAAGCTAGTGCAGGTGGGCTACACACCCGATGGCAGGGAGGACTTCAGGTGGTGCTTTCGGTGAGCCTGGGGCGAGGGGCTGGCCCAGGCATGGGGGGATGGAGGGGGAAGGGGGACAGAGACAGAGACAGGGAGATAGAGACATAGAGACAGAGAGTCAGACAGAAATCCATCAGATGTCAGTGTTTGGAGCTCTCTCTCCATCACTCGTACATCACATCTCTTCCCGCCTTGTCACCTTTTCCCAAGCTCCCCATCATTTCCCTCTCTCTCTCCCTCCTTGCTTTGACCCTCATCCAAATGCTCTCCACATTGCCTCTTGCTCCTGCTCTCTGGGGTCCCTCCCGTGAGTACACCTTCTTTCTTTTTAAAAATACTATTTTATTTCTCCAGATAATGTAAAGATTGTTGTAAAGCCTTAGGTTCTAAAGTTTTCTGCTTCCCTCCCTTCCCTCCCCCCTCCCCAAGACAGCAGCCATCTGATACATGTGCCCTCCTTTTCAACATATTTCCATACCTGTCATGTTGTGCAAGAAAAATCAGACCAAAAGGGAAAAACACGAGAAAGAAAAAGCCAGCCAAACACGAAGGTGAAAATACTTTCAGTCTGCAAGGTTCTCTCTTTGAATGTGATGGGCACTTTTCCATCCCAAGTCTATTGGAATTGCCTTGATTCACCCCATTGTTGAAAAGAGCCCCATCCATCCTAGATGATCATCACATGATCTTGTTACTGTGTACAAAGTTCTCCTGGTTCTGCTGATTTCACTCAGCATCAGTTCATGCAAGTCTCTCCAATCCTCTCTAAAATCTTCCATTTCTTCCAGAGCAATCATATTCCATGACATTCATAGACCATCATTTATTCAGCCACTCTCCAACTGATGGGCATCCATTCAGTTTCCAGTTTCTTTTGGGCATAGTTCTAAAATGTTCTCCAGAATGGTTGGATCAGTTCACAACTCCACCAACAATGCTTTAAGTCCCGCTTTTTCCCACATCCCCTCCAACATTGGTCATTATCTTTTCCTGTCATCTTAGCCAATCTGACAGGTGTGAGGTGGTACCTTAGCCTTGTCTTAACTTGCATTTCTCTAATCAATAGTGTTTTAGAACATTTTTTCATAAAACTAGAAATGGTTTTAATTTCTTTATCTGAAAATTGTTCGTATCCTTTGACCATTTATCAACTGGGGAATGACTTACACTCATAAATTTGAGTCTGTTTCCTGTATATTTTAGAAATGAGGCCTTTAGTGGTCAGTGTGTAGGAAATTGGTGGCTCTGATGTTCTTAGGGTAGCTTAGCCATAGTGTCCCAGCTAGATAGGCTTTCAATGAGAAGAACTGCTGGATATCCCTTGAAGAAGAGCAGGGGAGGAGGAGGAAGCCTGTCTTGTCATTATGGTGACGTATTGTCCTCGTATCTTTTCTAAGAGGAGAGAGGAAATCCAGAGGAACTTCATCACTTGCTCCTCTTAGGACTCCTCTGGGACTCTAGATTAAAATAAAATTCATATTCATATTCATTGATTATTAGCCATTCAAAATGGGAAATGTGCTTGATAGAGACTAGATAGAAAGTAATCTGTCTGTGTGTGAAGAGGATGACAGACAGACATTTCAGTGCCCTTTTTATATGATTGCTGTTCAATTAAGGATTTTTTTCTTTTAAAATGATCTGAGTCTGAATATGGACAGATTGTTCATTAATTAAATCTGTTGCAAGATCTCATAAATAGCATTTTATACTTTGAAATATAATAGTAAGAGAAAAAAAGAAAGAAATGAGGCCTTTATCAAAAACACTGGCTGTAAAAATTTTTCCAGTTTTCCGTTTCCCTTCTAATCTTGGTTGCATTGGCTTTGTCTGTGCAAATACTCTTTAATTTAATATAATCAAAATGATCCACTTTGCATTTCACCATGCTCTCTAGTTCTTTGACCATAAATTGCTCCCTTCTCCACAGATCTGAGAGGCGGACTATCCCTTGTCCTTTATGTTTAAATCGTGAACCCATTTCAACTTTAACTTGGTATAGGGTGTTAGGTGTGGGTCAGCACCTAGTTTCTGCCACACTATGTTCCAGTCTTCCCAGCGAGTTCTTATCCCAGAAGCCGGGTCTTTAGGTTTGTCGAACACTAGATTGCTATAGTCATTGACTATTGTTTTTTGTGGACCTAACCTATTCCACGATGGATTATGAGTGCGCCTGCTTAAGAAACGAGGCTCCTTCTGGAGCATCCATTTGAAGATAAAAGTGCATCCTAATGTACTGGCTTCCTCAGGAAGAACCTGTGAGCCGTCCATCCAAATCCTTTTAGCTTCTAGCATTGGACTGAGTCGGGAGGTCTCAGCTGGACTCGGCTCTGCTGAGCGATACCACAAAGTGAGGATTTGGGCCTTTGGGATCTCATTGCTATCAGGCAACCGCAGGAGTGACTAATGAGAGTCTGTATTCAGACCCTGTGAGAGGGTAGAGCTGTTCTGGGGCCCTTCCCGTCCCACCGTGGCCAGAACTCCCATCTCTACCAACTCCCAAGCCTCGTGCTGCTGGGGCTGCTTATCAGGCTCTACTTCAATCAATACCCATCGACTAACTTTGTAAGCACCTACTATGTGCCAGGCACTGTGCCAAGCGTGCCCCATCACTTGGCAACTTGTAGGACAGGACTCCCCCCTTGCCAGTCTTGAGTCTAGGCAGCTGGGCTGCTTGTGTATGGTCTGTTAGAGCTGGCAGGGGCCCAGAGACCCTGGCCTGTTTGTGCTAGGGCTGCTCCCAGGAGCTAGCCAGCTGGCACGTCCTTTGCCTGGTCACGAGACCCTTCCCCACCTGCTCAGGACAGGCGGGGATCTCCAGTTTAACGAAGGGGAAGACTGGGCCACCCAGGGATGGGCAGGGAAAATGTCTCATCTTGATGGTTTTCCTGCAGAGTGGATGAGATCAATTGGACCACTTGGAACACCAACCTGGGTATCATCAATGAGGACCCTGGCAACTGCGAAGGGATCAAGCGCACCTTGAGTTTTAACCTGCGCTCCAGCCGAGGTGGGTGCCCCCAGTGGGTTCTCAGGCAGGCTGCCCCTTGGCAATAAGCTCGGATCCTTGCCCTCCTTCCCCTGGGGCCGGGAGCCGAAGGTGGAGAAGAGAGACGGAGATCTCTGACTGGGCCGGGGCTAGCAGGCTGGAGTACAAGGGGGAGAGCTGCTCTCGGCTTGGGACCTTCCTTCTCTCTTGGCGGGGCTGGCCCATGGTCAGCGGTCAGACTGAGGGCCTCCCTCCCCTCCCCCCCCGCTGGCTCCCCATTTTTTCCTTCTTCACAAGTGCAGAGCCAGTTCAGAAGGGGCAGGGATTATTCCTTCCACTTTAAGGGAGGCCACAAGGAGCTGCCTTGCCAGGCATCTCAGGGAGTTTGGGGCAGGGATGGGGAGCAGCTTGGGATGTCACAGAGGGGTGGGGGGCCCATCCCCTGGGCCTGCGAGTTCCCTCCCCAGGTTCTGCCCCCCCCCTGCCCTGAGTGCTCTCCCCCCCTCGCTTTCAGGGAAACACTGGAAGAATTTTCCTCTGGTTCCACTTTTGAGAGACGGGAGCAGCCGGGACAGGCGCTCCAACGCCCCCGAGGAAGTGCAGCTCAGGCCCTTCTCGGGGTCCCTGAGGCCCGAAGATGCCGAGGTCTTCAAGGAGCCTCTGGCGCTGCCCTCGGAGGGATGACCTGGGTCGGGCCGGCGGGCCCCGCCCTCCCTGGACAGCCGAGGGTTCTCCAGGCCCGTGGCTCAGTGAGCGAAGCAGAGCAGGGGGGCAGGACGGGCCTCGGTCCTTCATCCGGGACCCGCTGCTGCTGCCGGGTCCCTGGGAGGTATCGGGCCGGGCTGTACGGGGGGAGGGGGGGGAGCGGGGCCCCCTCCTCTGGCCAGCCGGCTCGCCCCCCCCCATCTCCTGGCCCTCCCCATTTGCAGCCCCCTCCCCATGCACAGGGAACCTGGAACAGCAGCCCCCGGGAAGTCCCGGAGCCTTGCCCACCTCAGCCCGATCCCGACGTCCCCAGCTGTTAGCTTGGCCAGCTGCTTATTAGCCACGCCCCGCTAGTGACGTCAGCACGTGTATTTGCGCCTACGCCCACGCGCGCTGCAGACCCGAAGGGATGGCCTCAATGCCCTCGTCCCCCAGGCTCTCGGACCCGAGGCCGGGATCCCGACCCCTTCCTCTGCCCCGGACCCTGCTCAAGATCCTGTGCGATGTATACAATAAATGTACCGGACCCTGGAAGAAGCCAACCGCCGTGGGGGGTCATTTGAAAGAGGCAATTCTCTCCCCCCCCCCCAGATGCGGCTGCAGGATCCCCGGGCACCACCCCCCCAGCCAGGCCGCTGCCCGCAGGCCTTGTGCCAGCCCCTCCGGGCTCGGGCCGCCCCCCTCCCGCACCACGGGGTCGGGGGGCACGGAGCTGGCGCGTGGCGACCCGCCCCTCCCCCGGCTGCTTGTCCTGGGCCAAACGTGCGGGCGCAAGGGGAGCTTGGGGAAGGCGGCGGGGCCGGGGCGGCCCTGAACTCATCGGGGCGAGATGGTGCAGTGGGGGGCGCCAGGATGGAGGGATCGCCCACCGGCTACCCCAGGGACAGCGCCGATGGGCCCTCACCGGCCGGCCCTCAGCCCCCCCTCCCTCACCGCGCCCCTCTGCCCCTCACATGTGGCCGGGGAAGCCCCCAACAGCTCAGAGTCTTTGGGAGAAGCTCCGTGAAGTGGGACTGGGGTCCCTGGAGCTCACGTGGGCTGGGGTGGGGGGGCCGGCGCAGCGCCCCTCCCTCCCTCACACACGCACACGCCCACGCGCACACGCAAGATTTTACTTTTGAGCTGCTTCAATGGGGACACCATAGTTTGGGGTTTTTCCTGGGGGGGTCCCATGAGTCTTTGAGCCTGGGCGTGGGTGCTGGAGCTGCGGCGGAGGGGGGAGGGAGGGAAAGGGGGGGAGTGTCTTCTCCTCCTGCACAGTTTCTTTCTCTTCCTGGTGGGACCCATGACTGGCTTCTGCCATGATCTGGTCAGTCCTTGGAGCTCTGCAGACAGTAGGTGCTTACTAGTTGCACAGTGAGGTGAGAACAGGGGTCCACATATGGCCCACCCCACTGTGCAGCCAGGTAGAGGCTCCTAGCTGCAGATGATTAAAGAGGGGGCCCTCCTACAACTGTTCAAGGGGGGCAGGGGCTAAGCTAGGGCTGCAGACCTGGGGAGAACAAACTTCCTCCGTGAAGGGCTTAACAGACCAAAGAGCTGCTTCCTTAGGTTCCCAGGGAAACGACCTTAACCGCCATCACAGTGATTAATATTTATTTAGCGCTTCCCATGTGCCAGGCACTGAGGCTTTATAATTGCTATCTGATTTGATCCCCACAACAACCCACTTCACAGATGGGGAAACTGAGGCAGACAGAAGTGATGTGATTTTCCCAGAGTCCCACGGTTAGGTTTGAAGTCAGGTTTGAACTCAGGCCCTTCTGACTCCTCCAGCAGGATGCTAGCCACGGAGTCACTTTTGTTTTTCCATATCTTAGGACAAAAAAAAATAAAAATTAATTTTTAATTTAAAAAAAAGCCATATTGGCCAGTCTCCCAGCCAAGTTCAGGTGTATTAGTATTTTTAAAAATAAAATTCATTTCTTTATGGACCCTCAGCCTTCACCTTTGCCTTATGGGGCATTCTTGGCCCTCCATGCAATGCCCTCTCCTCTCTGTGCCCCTCCCCTCCAAGACCCCGCCCCTCTGCACCCCCTTCCTGCTAGTCACCAGCTCGCCCTCCCCTACCCCAGAGCTGTGTCTGTGAGCACCAGGCAGGGGGAGCTAGGTCTCTGAGACTGGCCCATGTGCCCTCCGTAGCAGTGACAGTGGCTAGGATTTCCGGGGTGATCTACAAGCACCTTTGCTCTTCCCAACAACAGGGAGGGGAGGCAGGGGCCACACTGCCCGGCCTGGCTGCCTCTCAGGGCCCAGGGGCCACAGGGGTCATGCCCATTTGCACCCGGGGCCGTTGCCGCCCACAGGATGCCCATCCTGCCATCTGCTGGGCCCTGCACTCAGCCAGGCTGATCTCATTTCCTCGTGGTGGCAGACTGAGAAAACGCTCTTATGGAACAGCAGAAAGAGCCAGCCCAGGAACGGGGAGCGGGGCCACCACTCAGAGATGGGTACTTGGCTGCCTGAGCAGGCTGGTACTTCCTGCCCTGGTCTCAGTACCTGGCAAGACAGTGGGGTCCTCATTGATGCCCATGACCGCTCTCCTGCCAGCAACATTTGCCTTTTTCCAGTCTTCTTCATTCACTCTAGGGGAGGAAGCGGCGGTGGGCGGGAGGAGCTTGGCCAGCCGGGGGCCGACGGCCAGGGGGTCTGAGCAGGGTAGCCCCCCTCCCAACCCTCCCTGCTCCCAAGCCCTCTCCAGCCACCAGCTTCTTCCTTACACCCTCGTTCATGGTTTCAGGGCTGAGCAGGGACCACGACCATTTTGCAGATGAGAACACCAAGGCTCCTAAATGAAGGGATTTGCCCACAGCTCCCCCCACCCCGTGGCCTGGCGACCCCTCCCTCCCGGTCTGAGGTGGTGGGCACGCCTGGCAGCCATGCCCTCTCCAGGGCAACGTCTCTGGTGGGGGACCCCCAGACCTTACCGTAAGCACATCCTCAGGTCGTCTTCCTGGCTCGGGGTCAGCCCCACCTTCTGGTAAGGGAGGATCTTGTCCCTCAGAAGCCTCTGGCGCCAGGCCGTTGGCAGACACCTCTCCATGTCCAAGATAGTGATGGCTCTCTAGGGTCAACAGCAAGAGACTCTCAGCTCTTTGTCAGAGCTCAGGGGCCCCAGATGGGGCCCTCTGCTGCGATCCTGGCAGAGAAGGGCCGTACCCCTGCCAGCCTGGGCCTCTGTGGGTGGTGCCCAGGGGGACACTTCTCCAGCCTGCCAGGGGGAAAACCAGCTCCTTGTGGGAGAGGCTCGGCCCCAAGGAAACCCTGCTTCCAACAGAGCCCCTTCCAGCTTGGACAGATCGTGATCCTGGATCCTGGGAAGGGGTGCTAAGGGACTCCCTAGTGTGTCACTCCCCTGGCATCCACCTGCCTCCCTCTGCAGTCTGGTGTGGGGCTCAGGGTCTTGGGTACCCCAGCATCCATCCAGCTGCCTCAGGCAGACACTGAGAATGGCTGACCAGATCACCCTCTTCCCCCCAGGGACCAGTTCTTAGGCCAGCTGTTGGGCCCAGGGTCCTTTCATCCAAGCCCACCTAGAGAGGGGCTCCCCTGCTTTGCAGGACGTTCAATCCCCCGGCATCCAGGCCCGGACTGCTCTCCCTCCACACTGCAGCAGCTCCCCAGCTCCCCAGCCCTCAGTTCGGGGAATGACTTTGTGTTTTGTACCGCGCCTCTGTCTTTGCCCATTCCCTGCCCTTGGAGAAGGGAGGCTCCCTGAGGGCAGGCCCCGGTGCCCAGACCCGTAGGAGGCACCCAAGCCCTTGGCCTCCACTTAGGGGAGTCTGAGGAAACCCTTCCCTTCGGCTCCGCTCCTTATTCATAAAATGGGGAGAACCATTCTCCACTGTCCAGAGGCTAGAGAGATGGCCAAAGCAAGGCCGTTCCTGCTACCGGCTGTACCCCAAGCCGTGAACCCCGGGCTCTGCCCCCACTGCTCAGGAACCCCTCCAGGGGCTAAGGGGCACCCTGTCACGGATCTCGGGCCCGGCCAGGACCCCCGCGGGCCCCTCCTCCTGCTGCAGCCCCGGCTCAGTTTCCTGGTCTCGGGCCCACCCGGGCGCCTGGAGCCGTACCTGCACTTGCCAGATTTTCTCGTTCCTGGAGGACACCGCGGTGGCCGTCTCGCTCATGAGGGCAATCAGCATGTTGAGGAGAAGCACGGAGGTGAGAAGCACGTAGATGATGAGGAGGAAGAGGAAGAAGCCTGGAAACCTGGAGTGCTCAGGGCCAGACAGGTCCCCGAGCCCGAGGGTCAGCTTGAAGAGAGACCCCGATGCGCTCCCCACAGAACCGTAGGGGCAGTGGCCAGTCCCCGCACACGGACCGGACAGGGCTGACAGGGCTGGTAAGGAGAACAGCCAGGGCCGGGGTCAGGCTGGGTCCATTGACCACCGGCTCTTTCCTCCCTGCCCACAAACAAGCCCAAGTTTCCCCATCCGGAGAAAACCCTGACTTGACCCTTCCATTGCTGATAACTCTCATCTGCTTTTGGGGCCAAACGCCCAGAAAAGGCTTCTACACTGGGAGCCTGCACTGTCCCTCCCCTTGCTTTCTTCTTAAGCCCCCGCAACTGGCTTCTGAACTCACCTTTCCGCCACTGTGCCCTCTCCAAAGTTACCAATGCTCTTATTATTATTATTATTATTATTAAAGCTTTTTATTCACAGAACATCTGCAAGGGTCATTTTTCTACACTGACCTTTGCAAAACTTTCTGTTCCAAATTTTCCCTCCTTCCCCCCCCTCCCCTAGATGGCAGGAAGTCTAATACATGTTGAATTATGTTAAAATATATGACAAATCCAATATATGTGTACAGAGTTATAGTTATCTTGCTGCACAAGGAAAATCGGATCAACAAGAAAAAAAAAATAAGAAAGAAAACAAAATGCAAGCAGAGAGTGAATGCTATACTGTGGTCCACAGGCCTCTCTCTGGGTGTAGATGGCTCTTCATCACTGAACATTTGGAACTACCAATGCTCTTAGGGTTAAGTGACTTGCCCAGGGTCACACAGCTAGGAAGTGTTAAGTGTCTGAGGCCAGATTTGAACTCAGGTGCTCCTGACTTCAGGGCTGGTTACCAATGTGCTTTTAATCACCAAATCTAACAGCCTCAATCCTCCTCCTCCTCAGCCTCTGCAGCTTGAACGCTGTTGGTCACTCCTCTCTCTGGGTTTTCAGGATACCTCCCCTCTCTCTCCTGGTTCTCCTCCTCCCTCCCTGACCTCTCTTCCTCTGTCTCCTCTGCTGGACTCTTCTCCAAATCATGCCCTCCATCCCAGTCTGGCCCCCTTCTCTTTTCCCTCCAGACTGCTTTTCTTAGTGAGCCCCTCAGCTCCCATGGATTTAATGACCATCTCAAATCTCCTGCTGCAAACTTCCTGCTGATCTCAAGTTTTGCCTCTCTAATTATCCTTCAGATGGCTCCGGCTGTATGTCTAGCAGATATGAAGGAGGAGAAGAGGACTGAGAAAAGACTGTCGGATTTGGCGATTAAAAAATCATTGGTAACTTTGGAGAGGGCATTGTGGCAGAAAGGTGAGGTCAGAAGCCAGTTGCGGGGGCTTAAGAAGAAAGCAAGGAGAGGGACAGTGCAGGCTCCCAGTGTAGAAGCCTTTTCTGGGCATTTGGCCCCAAAAAGCAGATGAGAGATCAGATGAGTTATCAGCAATGGAAGGGCCAAGTCAGGGTTTTCCCAAAATATTACATCCATAACAGAATTTGTCATCTTTTTCCTTAAAGCCTCCCCTTCCCACCTTCCCTATTACTCTCCAGAGCACCCCCACCCTCACAGCCTCCCCAGGCTCACAGGCTGTACTCTCTCGCCCCTATATCCAGAATGTTGTCAAGGCCTGCCAATTTCATCTCTGCAACATGTCTCATCAATATCACCTCTATATTTCTTGTCAATTCCAGCTTTGTAACATCTCTGTCGATTTCACCTTTGAAAGCACCTCTTGTTCATTTCACTTTTGCAAAATCCTTTGTCGATTTCACCTCTGCAACTCTCATCAATATCATTTCTATATCTCTAGACAATTTCAGTGTTGTTGATTTCACCATTGCCAGTATCTCTTGCTCATTTCATCTTTGCATTACCTCATCTTTGCAGCATCTCTCCAATACTCTCCCTTCTTTCCTCACATTGCCCCCACCCTGGTGGAGATCCTCACCACTTCACACCTGGACTACTGTGATAACTGCTCGGGGTCTTCAGTCCATCCTCCCCTCAGCCACTAAAGTGATGTTTTATAGCACAGATCTGGCTCTCTGGTTTGTCTCTCTCTCTGTTTATCTCTGTCTCTGTCTCTGTCTCTGTCTCTCTGTCTCTCTGTCTCTCTCTGTCTCTCTCTGTCTCTCTCTCTCTCTCTCTCTCTCACATACACACACACACACACACACACACACACACACACCAACACACACAACTTCAATGACTCCCTATTACCTCCCGGAACAAATACAAAATACAAAACCTTCTTTGTGGCATTCAAAGCCCTTCATCATCTGCCCCTCCTACCCTTCCATCCTGTTGACCCCTGACTCCCCAACCTGTAATCTTTGATCTAGTAAACACTGGCTCCCTGGCTGTCCCACGAATAAGACCCTCCCATCCCTCCCTTGGTGCTGAGCATCCTCCCTGGCTCTCTGTCCCCCCTGCCTGCAGCGCTCTCCTTCCTCCCCTGACTCCCTGGCTGACGCAGTGCATAGCATCCTCCTGCATCGAGAGCGGGGAAGACACTTTCTTTCTCAAGCTATAGACTTACATCTGCCTCAGTTTCCTCATTGTAAAGTGCGGATAATAACAGCTCTCATTGTCCAGGGTTGTTTTGAGGACCAAAGGAGATGATCATTTTATGGCACTTAGCAATAGGGCCTGGCACATGGTGCCAAGTGCTGGATGTTAACTTATTACTGTTCTTTATGATTATCCACTTCATCCATCCACTTCCCTCTGTGAATTACTTCCTAGATATCCTGGGTTTATAGTTTGCTTTGTACACGATTATTTGTATGTTGTTCCTCCCCATTAGACTTTGAGCTCTTCCAGGGCAGGGACTGCCTTTTGCCTCTTTTTGAATCCCCAGAGTTTAGCACAGTCCCTGTGAGATCATAAGGGGCACTTCATGTTTATTGACTGACTGACACACACAGAAATACCCCCCAGAGGCTGGAACCCGGCCAGCTGGTCCTCCAGCTGGGTCTCAGGCTGACCCTTTAGCCCCAACAACCAGCTTATTATGGCCCCATCTTTTTGTAACACAAAGTAAGATACTTTGGGAGCAATGGAGACCCCCATGTGTGGGGGGGTGTGGGGGGGTGTGGGTGGGTGTGGGTAGAGGGAAGCACATGACCCTGGAAAAAATTAACCTTTACTCACCAGAAGCAAAACCCACCAAGAACACCACATACACTAACAGGAACCTGGCCACGTCGTGGAGAATCATCTGAGGAAGCCAAGAGACCCTCCATTAATTAATGAGAGGGAGCATAATAGAGAGGTAGACAGAAGGGGCCTAATAAATGCTTGACTGACATAGCTGGCTCTCAGCTCTTTGGGAATCTCTTTCCCCTTCCCCTCCCCCCCCGCAAGGAAACCAGTTAACTAGGTTTGGGGGGGGGGCAGCCAAAGAAATGGAATAAAGTCTGCAGTCCCTGGCCAAGCTGAAACATCAGTAAACCTGTTGCCCTTTGTGAGCCTTGCCCAGCCCTGGCCCCCAACCCGTGTCCTTAGGGACAGCAGGACAGGGAGATGGAGGAAGAGAGGCCCAGAGTGGGGGCCACTCGGGGGACCTGGGGACGGCCTGATGGAGGCCGGCTGAAGTCGGGGCTCACCTTCTGCAGGACCACCGTGTAAATGCCCGTGAGCTTGGAGCCCCGGGAGTAATAGAGCAGATTGAACCAGCCCAGCGCCACAGCCACGCTCTGCACCACGGTGCCCACGTCCGCCCGGACCCAGGCCAGCCCCAGAGAGCAGAGCACCAGCCCGGCCTGGAAGAGACTGGGGCCCAAGCAGGGCTGCCTCGGCCTGACCCTGCCACTCCCCGCCTGCTTGCCCACCAGCCCCCTCCAGGTGCCCAGGAAAGGCCCGGGGCCTGTGGAGGGCTCCCTCCTCCCCTCCTCCCCTCCTTCTCTCCTCCCCTCCTCCCCTCCTCCCCTCCTCCTCTCCTCCATACCTCCTCCTTCCTTCCTCCCCCTCCTCTCCTCCTTTTTCCCCTTCCCCCTCCCCTCCTCCTCTCTTCCCCTTCCTCTCCCCTCCCACCCTCCTCCCTTCCTTCTCCCCAACTCCTCATCCTTCCTTGGAGATGGCCCGGCCCCCTTGGCCAAGCGCCGGGGGTCCTGCCTCCTGCCCCCCCTGCCCAGGGCTCCCCTCCCTCCCGTGCCCTTTCTCCAGCTCCTTCCTTTCAGAGAGAGGCCCCCCTGATCCCCGGGCACAGCCTCTGTTCCGTGTTCCTGGCACAGACGAGGGCCTCCCCTGCTTGCTCTCTGCAGGGCACAGAGAGGCTCCGGAGCCCCAGGAACACCGGGAGCCAGGCCCCGTGCCCCCTTGGCTTATTTGCCATGCTGAAGGCGGGCACCGGCCCCCTCACTTACCAGAGGACGTGGAAGTAGCTTTTCAGCAGGAATGGCCGAAGCTGGAAAGGTCTCATCCAGTTGACGTCCAGTCCCTGAGAAGCAGCCGAGGATCCAGCCCGTGGCGGCCCCTCCCCAGGCCTGCAGCCCCCCAGAAGTCTGCCAGGGGATGCTGGCGCCCCCTCCTCCCTGCACCCTGGCTGGCATGCTGCCCCCGAAGGCAGAGCCCATTCTTCACCCAGCATGGGGTCTAGAACCAGCTGAATGACCCCGACTCCTTGTCTGCCAGGCACCCCGGGTGGGGGGGCTTTTATTGGGGACCCAGGGGCCTCTCCTGAAGCAGCCTCTGCAGGAGGCCAGGGTCCCTGGGCCTCATTCCCACACGGCCAGACTTACCGTCTTCACCATCATCCCGATGGCTGACAGGAAGATGTAGCCCTGCCCCAGGAGCCTCCAAGGGGCTTCGCTCTGGGCTGGGCCAGGAGACTCCTGGGGGTGGCAGAGAGAAGAGTGGCAGGCTGGGAGGAGGTGGGGATGAGGCAGACTTCTCTGGCCCGGCCTGGCACTGCCCTGGCCCCCTTCTGCCTGGCCCTCCCTCCTCCGGACCCTCTTCTCCCATCCTGGCACTGCCCCAGCCTGGCACTGCCCCAGCCCCCTTCTGCCTGGCCCTCCCTCCTCCGGACCCTCTTCTCCCATCCTGGCACTGCCCCAGCCTGCCACTGCCCCGGCCCCCTTCTGCCTGGCCCTCCCTCCTCCAGACCCTCTTCTCCCGCCCTGGCACTGCCCCGGCCTGGCACTGCCCCGGCCCCCTTCTGCCTGGCCCTCCCTCCTCTGGACTCTCTTGTCCTGGCCTGGGCCTGCTCCTGCTTTTGTCCCTCAGGATCTTGGCACTGGGGGGGCAGGACGAGGGCATCACCTGGCTCTCCTCCGTCCCCGGCTGCTGGGCTGTGAGCGCCGTGAAAAGCCCGATGTAGCTGAGGTACCAGGCGGTGCTGGCGGCAAACAGGCGGGCTGCAAAGGAGGCCCACTTGGCGCGGAGCAGACTCCGCAGGGGCTCCGCCTCCAGCAACTCAAAGGCTTTCTGAGGGCCGGAGAAGGGCCCTGAGTGCGCTGCCCCTCGGGCTTCCCCGCCTCGGCCCCTCCAGTCGTGCCCCCTCCGCGGCCCCCCTCACCTCCATGTCGGGGTGGAACACGGCCAGCTTGAGCGCAGAATTGGGCTCCGTGGTGTCCACCTCACTCAGGTCATACAGAGAGCAGCTTATGGGCCCGTACGTCCACTCACAGAACCTTCTGCCGAGGTAGGGCGCCGGGTGCCCCACGGGGAGCTCCCGGCTTAGGATGTGCCGGAACAGCTGGCCAGGGGTGGGGGGGGGAGGATGGGAGGAAGAAGGAGGAGGGGGGCAGGGGGAGAAGAGGGAAGGAGAGTGAGGAGGGGAGGGGACAAGGGGGCAGTAAGTGGGGGCAGAGGGGCAGGGGGCAGGGGGCAGGAAGTGGGGGCAGAGGGGCAGGAGGCAGAGGGGCAGGGGGCAGAGGGGCAGGGGGCAGAAGGGGCAGGAAGTGGGGGCAGAGGGGCAGGGAAACGTCATTGCCAACACCCCGAGCCCACCCTACCCCTGTTCCCGACAAGCTTCCCCTTCTTCCCAGAGTCTGCTTACGAGCTCATTTGCCCCCCACCCAGTCTTCATGGCAGCAGCATGGCTTGAGGGGGCCCTTCCAGAGGCTTAAGCCCAAAAGCACCCCTAAGGGGCCCTGTTGTCTCTGCCGGGGGCCCTGGGCCTAGACTCAGAGAAGCCCTGAGTTCAAATCTAACCCAAACTCTTCCTAACTGTGGGTGCTGGGACAGCCCACTTTTAATCTCTTTGCCTCAGTTTCCCCATCTGTAAAACAAGGATGGTTATAGCCCTTCCCTCTCAGGGCCATTGTGAGGATCAAAGGACACACAGCAATGCTCATGGAGCCACGGTGAGCCCAGGTGGGCCTGGCACAGGGCAGCCCTCCAGGCCTGGGGGAGGGACACAGCCAGAGGCTGCTAGAACCCAGGCCCCCTGGACCTTCAAAGGCCTTTCCTAAATACCCACAGCACAGTCAGAGATGCAAGGGATGAGCCCTGCTCCCCACAGCAACCCCCCAACCCCTCATCCTTCCTGCCTCCAGGCCACAGGTTTTGCTTCCTGCCCTGGGCAGACCTCATCCCTGCCCCTGGGACTAGCCTGGTCTCTGCCCCTGGGGCTAGCCTGGTCTCTGCCCCTGGGGCTAACCTGGTCCCTGCCCTGGGGCTAGCCTGGTCTCTGCCC
>JAJPUD010007127.1:67775-86979 GCA_023553655.1 Myrmecobius fasciatus | reverse complement strand
AAAGAAAGAAAGAAGAAAAAGAAGTACCAAAAGAATAAGCAAGAAAATGAGCAAGAAACAGAAAAGAATCTTGCCCATAGAAAGCTACTACGGCAACAGGGCAGCCCAAAACACCAACTCAGACGAGGACAAGATGTCCGCAGAAGAAATCTCAGAGAGTGAGCTAAAGTGGTCTCAAGCCCAAAGAGGCTTCTTGGAAGTGCTCATAAAAGACTTCCAAAGGAAAGTAAGAAACAATGAGAAAGGAAATGAGAGATGCACGAGCAAGTCAACACATTGGAAAAGGAAGGAAAAAATTATCTGAAGAAAACTCCTTAAAAAGTAGAATAAACCAAATGGGAAAAGAGATACAAAAGCTGACTGAAAAAAAAACTCAGTGGAATGGGGCAAATGGAAGCCAAAGACTTTGTGAGACAGCAAGAATCAGTAAAACAAACTAAAAAGAATGAAGAAATGGAAGAAAAGGTGAAATATCTCATTGGAAAAATAGTCAACCTGGAAAATAGATCCAAAAGAGACAATATAAAAAATATTGGCCTGCTTGAAGACCATGACCAAAAAAAGAGCCTGGATAGCATTCTGCAAGAAATCATTAAGGAAAACTGCCCCAATGTTCTAGGAATAGAGGGGGAAATATTCATTGAAAGAATCCATTGATCTCCTTCAGAAAGAGATCCCACAAGGAAAACCCCAGGGAACACTGTTGTGAAACCCCAGAACTCTAATCTCAAGGAAAAATACTGCAAGCTGTCAGACAAAAACAATTCAAATATCAAGAAGCAACAGTCAGGATTACCCAGTATCTGGCAACTTCTCCAATAAAGGATCAGAGGGCCTGGAATACCATATTCCAGAATGCAAGGGGCCGGGGGTTACAATCAAGAATTAACTACCCAGTGAGATTCAGCATCATCTTTCAAGGGAGGAGATGGAGCTTTGATGAAGTCATAGACTGCTGGAAGCCAAGGACCCTGCGTGGAATGACACGGTCTCCACAGGGACCTGACCCTCATGTGTGCAAGGCACCATGGGAAACCCCCACAGAACTAAGCATTCAAGGATACATTTGGTGAATGATTATCTGCTTAATTCCTGTCCTAGGAGTTCTTAGCATAGCTGTATGTATATACCCATCCATCACAATGAGGCTGAGCACAAAGCCCTTCACCCCCAAAAGCTCCTTTGTACTTTCTGCCCAAACATGAAAGGCTTCTCTACTAGCAAAACATTAAACAAACTTAGAGACTGGGAAACTTGGAAAATTGGTGTCTTTCCCCAAAAACTCCAAAAGAAATCTCCAGTTACTCCCTCTTGTTTGAAGCAATTCCAGACCCAATCAACCTGGCCCTTCTCTCCCCTATATGGAGCTTACATAAATAATGATATGATGAAAAGAACAGTAAACATCAGTGATAGATGGACACATTGGTAGCAAGTAATTCATGGGAAAAAAGTAAGAGAAGTAGGCCATTGCATGGTTTACTGACCCCTACACAAAAACAAGCTATTGTATGAGTGATTAATAAATGGGCTGAGGGAAATAAGTTCTTGAGAAAATTAAATGTCTCTATTCTAAAAAATCTTATGACCATGTTAAAAATTAAAAAAGCATTGTATAAGTCTTGGAATAAATAAATGTGATATTTTTAGAGAAATTCATGTCCTACCAGACATGACATGATGACCACAAGGTACATTTACCTTTAGTTAAAGTTTCACTATTATTATATTGTTTGATGAATTTACTCTGTACATTCTTTTTTTTTTTTTTTCCTAAGAAGCATTGCACCTAGAAGGTCCTGGGACCTTCTGGGCCCCAAGAAAATTTTGTAATCCTAGCCAAATAATTGTCCTATCTCTAATGAACCCTAAAGTTATAAGCTTTCTTGAATAAATTGAACAAGCTTTTGCCAATAAATCGAACTTGAGTGGCGAACATGCCATAGAGTGTGCTATCTCTTGTTCCACTTTGCTGACTCCAACCCTCCATTCAAGAACCTAGTTCCCCATGGAGGCTGGCCTCCACAATAGACTTTCAATCATTTCTATTGAAAAAAAAACAGAACTAAACAGAAAATTTAATCTACAAACAATAGGACTCAAGAGAAGCATGGAAAAGTATATATTATTTAAAGATTAAACTGTTTACATCTCTACTCTTGAAAACTGTATCTGGCAGTGGGACAGACAGAGTAGGGGCAGTACATGGATGAAGAATGGACTCCAAGGTGATGATATCAAAGAAAAAGGGGTGGAAAAGGTCTATACTGGAAGAAGAGGAAAGAAGAAATACAATGGGATAATTAGATCACAAGAAGAGGCACAAAAGACACTATAATTGAGGGAAAGAAGGGAGAGGGGCAAACATTGTCTAAAGCTTGATCCATCAGTTTTGGCTCTAAAAGGGAAGAAAAGTTGGGTATAGAAATTTATCTAACCCTATAAAAAGTAGGAGGAGAAAGAGGAAAAGAAAGGGGAGAGGCAGGATAAAAGGGAGGGCAGAAAAACTAAGGAAAAAGGTAAGAGAAGGAGGGTAGCATTGCTAGCAGATAAGGTAGTGGATAGAATGAATTAAAAAGTACCACTAAGAGAAGGGGTGGGTGATAGGAAATAAGCTAGTGAGTGGGATGCATTAAAAAAATATGATGAGGGACAGGGTGGAAATAAAGAACAAAAGTACATATAGAGGAAAAAATGGAATGGAGGGAAATAAGGAGCTGGTAATCATAACTGAATGTGAACGGGATGAACTCTCCCATAAAACAGAAGCGAATAGCAAAGTGGATTAAAAAAGAGAATCCTAACAAAAAGGTCTGGGCTACCCACGTGCACACACAGGCACATCTATGCAGGCAGATATGCCCATGGGCACACACATATAGACACCCATGCCTGCTCAGAGATACGCAGCTTCCTTAAGTTCTCCTCCTCCGACCAGCACCTGTTCCAGATGGAGCTGGTCTGTGGGACACAGTCAGGGGGCCAGACTTGCCCTTCTTTCCCCCTTCTCCTATGCAATCCCACAGCAGCAGACCCTAAATGAGGCCAGCCTGGGATCTATGTCCCAAGAAAGCCCTGAATGTGTGCTCCAAGGAAGGGTTCCATGTCTGGTGCTAGGAAATCCTTCTCCCCAGTAGATCCCCCAGGGTCTCAGAGCTGCAAGGGGCCATGGAGGCTGCCTATTGCAACCCATATCTGGTCCAGGGTTTCCTCCATCACATCCCTGCTCAATGGTCAGTCCAGCTAACCTTCATGTGCTAACCACTAATGAGGGTGCCCCTTCCTTCTTGAGGCAGCCCCCAACTGTTCTACTTTGGGAAGACTCAGCACAAGATTGTTCCTGACATCACCTAGAAATCTTATTTTGAGAAAATGTATTTGGGGGTGCTAACTGCTGCTGAAATAAAGTGGATTTATTTGTGTAACCAGGGCTCGGGACAATGGGACCTCGCTCCTTCTGGATATTGTTTCAGTCAATGCCGCCGAGGGCCACGGGGCCTTCTGGGGCTGATGTGCCCCAGTCTTTGCCTATGTGGCTCGGTGCCCAGAACCAGACCTGTTGTTTCATGGGGTGCAGGGGGAGGGTGCTTACCTGCCCGGCCTGTGGAGGTCAGCGGAATCCGTCTTGTTCTCCGGGGGTGTTTTTTCCTGAGCCTCAGAAATATTCCAGCATCTACCCAGATGTAGTTTATACTGCAGCGCCCCACCTGGAACCCCCAAAGCCCTGTCCCACCTCTGCTTCCCACTCTGCTCATCCCATGGGCCTCAGGCCTCCCAGCTGGGGGAAAAGGAGAGCTTATAAAGGAGCTCTGTCTGGTTGTGGGAACCCCAGAGGAGGCAACTGGAACTCTGTGCCTTTTTCCTGGGGAGAGCCCTGGCAGGGCAGGGCCAAATGGTACAGGGACAGACACTTACTGGGGGAGGTTGGGCTCTGGGAACAGAGGCTGCAGGAGGAATGAGGTGGGATCCCCAGGTGCTGGACCCATAGGCTCTTCTGGGTCCATCTGCTGGAACCAAGCAGGAAGGCGAGCCAAGAGAGAATAAGAAGAGAAGTTTCCTTGGGCTTCTACACTCCAGCCAGGAAGGGTGAGGTCCCCATATTGATAGCGTTCCTTGGAATGCAATTTGTCCTCTGGCACCAGTTGACTCCTAGACCTGCTCCCTCCCAGCTCTTCTCTGCCCAGCCCCCTGCCCTGCCCTCCTCTGACTGGTGCCCAGCCTCCCTTCCACAGGACCTGGTCTTCCTTCCAAACCATCCACATGCAAAACCGGGAGAGCAAACACTGTGGATGAGTTCACTTACTTTGGTGGTATGTTCCCACACTGGTAAGGAGATTGAGCTAGTTCACTGTGTGGGAGGCTCCGAAGGAAAGTGTGTGAAAGGAGAGTATCGGACTGACCGCCAAAGTGGGGGTCTACAGAGCCGTTGTGCATTGTTGGAAGCTTGTGAAAGCTGAACGGTCTCCAAGCGCCATGTTGGCACCGAGAATCACTTCCATCTGAATTGTCCTAGGAAGATTCTGAAGATAAGCTGGCAGGTTAAGGCACCAGACACTGCGGTCCCCAACCAAGCACCCCAACAATGTAAGGGGCCCCCAGCTATGGAGAAAGAATTCACACACTCAGCTTGTCTCCAAGTTAGGGGGCAAAGATTTATTATGCTGACAACAGTGGGCCAAGTTCCAAAAAGGATCAGCAAAGAACCAGGAGAAAGAAGATAAATTTACAGGACAGTTAGAGAGACCAGAGCTTCCTGTTACTTATTTGCTAATGCTACTGCTCACAGGTAGGTTTGAGGGGGGGTGGTTAGTCACTGTTGCCTCAGGAACTTGGTTGTCGCTGACCAGCAGATTCTCTCTCTGACGGTCAGTAATGTTTGTAGGAGTCTCCTAAGGCAGAAGACTTTAGAATCATTGACAGCTTGTTAGAACAAGAGCGCTCTATGCTCAGGGGACCTCAGGATCACTGCTATGTTGCTCCTGGAAGCTGTACCCCATCACTTTCTCAAACCAAACTCCCAAGCGTTCCAACTCTGCTGCATAGCATGCAACTCTGATGGGCTGGCCACATGGGTTCGAATGCCAAGTGTACCCTTGCCAAAAAGACAACTTTGTGGAGGACTCACATAGGAGGAGCACTCATGTGGCGGTCAGAAAAAGTGATACGAGAACAAACTCAGTCTCTCTTTAGAAATTTAGAACTCCATTGTATGACGTGGAGACCCCGGCACGGGACTCCCCAGCGTGGCATGCCCTATCAGAGAAGGGGCTGTGCTCTATGAGCAAAGCAGAATTGAATTAGCTCAAAAGAAATTCAAGATGTGCAAGTTAGAAAAGCCCCTCCCCCCACCAGATGTTCATAAGGACTATATATGTCTGCCCTGTGGAAGAGCATTCTGAGCTTGTATTGGTCTGATCAGCCCCAGTCAGACACAGTGTAACTCAACTCTAATATAGTGATGCATTTTGGTCCTTTTCAAGGTCAAAGGACAATAACCATAATCCCACAGAGATCAAAGAAAAAGGAAAAGGATCCATCTGAACAAAAATATCTATAGCAACTTTTTGTGGTGGCAAGATGCCCATCAATGGGAGGACGGCCGGGCGGGCTGTGGTATATGATTGTGATGGGATATTATTGTGCTATAATAAATGAGAAGCAGGATGACTTCAGAAAAACCTGGGAAGACGTAGCATAAACTGAGGCAGTGAACAGGACCAGAAGAACATTGTACATAACAACAATGAAGAATTGTGAATGACTTAGTGATTCCCAGCAGTCTGGTGATCTAAGACGATCCCGAGATGCTGTCCATCTCCAGAGAAAGACCTGCTGGAGCCTTACTGCAGATAGAAGCAATTCCTTTTCTTTTCTTTTTCTTGGTTATTGCTTTTCTGGTCTCTGCTTTCTTTTGCCACGTGGCTAATATGGAAGGGTTTTACATGACTGCACCTATATAATCATTATCAAAGTACTTGTTTTCTCAAGGAAGGGAAGAAGAGAATTTGCAACTCAAAAATGATGAAAGTTAATCTTGATATTACAAATTGCTTTTACATTTCATTGAGAAAAATGAAATAAAAACATTAAAAAAAACCCGAAAACATACATTTGAGAGTTTGGCCAGGGACAGTCCAAGTCCAATAGTCTGAGCTTCAGCAGTGTCTTGTATGTACTTGATGAGGGTCCCATGCTGAGTAAATCCAGGCAAAGGTGACAATGGAGGGCTCCCTTCTAGTCGGACCATTCATAGAGGGAGGACCTCTAAAATCAGTCCAGGAGGAGCTGGTAACAGCGTCCTGGCCCTGCCTTTGCCAACAAATTGGGCGATTGAACCTTCTGGACCTGAAATCCTGAGAGACTTCTCCAAGATCTCTGAGAGTTCTGGGAGCACCTTTCCCTTCTCTCCACCCCACCCCCCAGAAATTCACACACTCCAGTGCCCAGGGAGGGGCTGTTTCCCATGAGATAGAGACAGTCGAACAGACAGCTTGTCTGACTGGGGAGGGGCACTATGAGCAAGGCCACATTGTCCAGAGTAGAGATGGGGAGTGGGGAGGAGAGTCCCTAAGGCAGAAACATCAGACAACTCATCTGAGGGTCTTGGGAGGACTCCCAGAGCTGGAGGTCAATGAGACCCTCCCTGGATGTGCCTTTGGGCATGCTGCTGGTTTTGTTGGGACCACAGGAGCAGAGATTCAACAGGTAAAGAGCACGGAGAGCCTAATGGCCCCTCCTCGTGGCATGGGGACCAGACCTTCCAGAAGGAGATGTGCTTTGTTCAGTGCGAGCTCCTGGAGGCCACAGACTATCTTGCCTGTGTTTGGAACTTGAGCACTTGGCACACAGTAACAACCAGCATTTATTAAGTGCCTACTGTGTGCCAGACATATATTATCTATTTAACTTTCTTTCTTCTCTCCTTCCTTTCCTTTCTCGATGATTCTCTCTGCCTCCTCTTTCTCTTTTCCATTCTCCCCTCCTCCCTCTGTCTCTTGTCTCTCTTTCCCCCATTTCTCCTCTCTCCCCCTCTGATCTCTGCCTCTTTCCCCCTTTTCTTTCTCTTTGTATATGTCTCTTTCTGACTCTCTTTCTCACTGTCTCTCTCTTTCTGCTTCTATCTCTCTGTCTCTGTCTGCCTCTGCTTCCATCTCTCTGTGTATGTGCCTTTATCTCTTTATCTGTCTTTCTCTTCTCTGACTGTCTGTCTCTCTCCTTCCCTCTGTCTCTTTCTGCCTTTCTGCCTCTGCCTCTCTGTGTGTGTCTGTCTCTGTCTCTGTCTCTCTTCTGTTTCTCTGTGTGTGTGTGTCTTTCTCTCTCTCTCTCACTCCCTTTCTGTCTCTGTCTCTCTCTGTCTCTCTGTCTGTCCCTCCTTCTCTGTCTCTGCCTCCCTCCCTCTCTCTCTCTGTCTCTTTCTGTGTGTATGTCTGCCTTCCTCTCTCTGCCTCTCTCTATGTCTCTCTTCAACTCGGTCTCCCTTTCCTCTTCTCTCCTCTCTCCCCCTCTGTCTCTTTTTCTCTGTCTCTCTTTCTGCCTTTCTGCCTCTCTGTCTCTCTCTGCCTCTGCCTCTGTCTTTCTGTGTGTGTATGTGTCTGTCTTTCTCTTCTTTGTCTGTCTCTGTCTCTCCTCTCTGTTTCTCTGTCTCTGTCTCTCTGCCTTTCTCTGTCTTTCTGTCTCTTGCCCCCCACTTCCCTATTTCTCTATGTCTTTGCCTATGTTTGTCTCCCTCCCTCCCCTCCCCCTTCCCTTTCTGTCTCCTAGTCCCAGAAAGTGACCTTTAGAACAAGTCCCCAATAGAATCCCTAAAGTAATCAAAGGAAATATCTAGAGGCCATAAAATCGCCCAAGTGGAGGCTGGATAACAGCCATAAAACCTATCAAGAGGCTGGGGGTCTCTCAATTCCCCGGAGGCCCTGATTGCAATCTCTTCCAGGCCTCAAAGTCCTGGATTTGGGTGGGAGTGGTAACTGACAGCTCAGCAGAGATGACCCATCTCCTCTCATGATGGCCTTCAAGGCTGCTTTCTGCCTCCATAAAGCCATCACACTCCCAGGATGTCAGCATTCTCTGGCCTCTAGGTCATTCCTTCCCTCCTCCCTTCCCAGAACTCCCATAGTTCTATGGGCAGACAACAGCACTCAGGGTGGGGCCACCGCTGAATCCAGAACCCCTGGAGTCCTAGATTCTTTTTTGTTGTTGCTGTTGTCATTGTTTATTAAAGCTTTTTATTTACAGAACATATGAGTGATTTTTCTACATTGACCTTTGCAAAACTTTCTGTTCCAAGCTTTTCCCCTCCTTCCCCCCACCCCCCACCCCTAGGTGACAGGTAGTTTAATACATGTTAAATATGTTAAATTATATGACAAATCTAATATATGTATACATATCTATAGGTATCTTACTGCACAAGAAACATCAGATCTAGAAAGAGGGAAAAAAAAACAACCTAAGAAGGAAAACAAAATGCAGGGAAATATTCCCAGAAAGAGTTAAAATGCTGTGTTGTGGTTCACACTCAGTTCCCTCAGGCCTCTCCCTGGGTGTAGATGACTATCTTCATCACTGAGCAATAAGAACTGGTTTGAATCATCTCATTGTTGCAGAGAGCCATTTCCATCAGAATTGATCATCATGTAATATTGTTGTTACTATGTATGATGATCTCCTGGTTCTGCTCGTTTCACTCAGCATCAGTTCATGCAAGTCTCTCCAGGCCTCTCTGAAATCCTCCTGCTGGTTGTTTCTCACAGAACAATAATATTCCATGACATTCATGTACCATAATTTATTCAGCCACTCTCCAATGGATGGGCATCCATTCAGTTTCCAGTTTCTAGCCACTACAAAAAGGGCTGCCACAAACATTCTTGCACATGTGGGGCCCTTTCCTTCCCTTAAGATCTCTTTGGGATATAAGCCCAATAGAAACACTGCTGGGTCAAAGGGTATGCACAGTTTGATAACTTTGAGCATAGCTCCAAATTGCTCTCCAGAATGGCTGGATCCATTCACAGTTCCACCAACAATGCATCAGTGCCCCAGCCTTCCCACATGCCCCCCAACATTCGTCATTATCTTTTCCTGTCATTTTAGCCAATCTGACAGGTGTGTAGTGGTATCTCAGAGTTGTCTTAATTTGCATTTCTCTGATCAATAGTGATTTGGAGCACCTTTTCATATGGCTGGAAATGGTTTTAATTTCATCCTCTGAAAATTGTCTGTTCATAGCCTTTGACCATTTATCAACTGAAGAATGGCTTGAATTCTTATAAATTTGAGTCAATTCTCTATATATTTTAGAAATGAGGCCTTTATCAGAATCCTTAAATGTAAAAATGTTTTCCCAGTTTATTGCTTCCCTTCCAATCTTGTCTGCATTGATTTTGTTTGTACAAAAACTTTTTAACTTGATATAGTCAAAATGATCTATTTTGTGATCAATAATGATCTCTAGTTCTTTGATCACAAATTCCTTCCTCCTCCACAGGTCTGAGAGCTAAACCATCCTACGTTGTTCTAATTTGTTTATAATATCATTCTTTATGTCTTGATCATATCCATTTCGACCTTATCTTGGTATACGGTACTAGGTGTGGAGTCTTAGATTCTAAAAGAGCCTGACTCAGTGGCTGTGGAGGCTTATGGGGACCTGAGCCTGAAGTCCCTGCTTGGAGGCCCCGGTTTCAGGGAGCTCTCTCTCTCCCCTTTGAAGCAGCCCTCATCAGGAGGGAGGTTTCCCTGCTCTGCAGCTGCCTTCCCGAGGTCCCAGTCCCTTCTCACCTTTGGTCCCTAAATCTGTCCTCTGGCTCTAATCCCTCCTACATGTGACTCCCTTGTAGATGGTTCCCCCCCACCCCGGACTCCTCATGTCCATTTTCCAGGCTAAGTTTCCCCAAGTCCTGTAATGTTCATTATGGATTTGTGTTGACCCCTCCTCCTCTGCCTTGGTCCCAGCTTCATCCCAAGGAGTTAGACCAGCAGTTGTCCTCTCCCCCCACCCCGAAATCTGCCTCTGGACATCCTTATTTTCTGGCTCGCCCTCCCTGCTTTGAGCCTCCTGAAGCCTGGGGTTGGAACCCCAGCCCAAGGCTTCGAACCCCAGCCCAAGGCTTCCAATTCTATCTCGATGAAATGTATTTGACTCAAATTGGCCCAGAGTTCTAATCTGGTGGAAGTTTTGGATCCGGACCTGGGCCAGCATGCTGGCTCCTTCTCCATCCAGACCGAGATCCCTTCAGGTGACTGGGTCGCTCCACCGATCCCAAGACATCCTGCTGTAATGTCCTCCAGCACACACTCCTCTACCTCCCACTAGCACAGTGCCATGTGCTTGCTTGAGTCCTCTCACTGGGCAGGCACTGTAGGGTAGTGGGTAGAGAGCCAGCTCTGAGCCAAGAGGCCACGACTCAAGCTCTGCCTCCAACACATCATGGCTGTGTGATCCTGGGCACTTGACTTCTCTCATGTTTACACTGCTCTGTGCTCACCCTGCCATATGCCTGCCCTGGCCTGCCCTACTCTGTCAACACCCTGTCATGTGCCTATCCTGCCACATACATTGTTCTGTGACCACCCTCCCATGTGCCTGCCCTGCCCTACTCTGTGCTCACCCTGTCATGTGCATATTCTGCCATGTATATTATTCTGTGCCCACCCTACTATGTGCCTGCCCTACTCTGTGCTCACCCTGCTGTGTGCCTGTCTTACATGCCCACTCTGTCATGTGCCTGTCTCATGTGCCTGTCCTATATGCCCACTCTGTCATGTACTTGTCCTCCCATGTACACTGTTCTGTGCCCATCCTGCTTTGCTATGTGCCCATCCTGTCATATGCCCACTTTGCTTTGTAACAACTCTATGTGCCCACCCTGACCTGCTATGTACCCAACTTCTCATGTGCCTACCCTTCCCTGTCCCACTCTACCATATGCCTGCCCCTGTGCCCATCTTGCCATATGGCTGCCCTGCTACATGCCCAGCCTGCCTTTTCATTTCTTTTGTGACTGTTGTTGGTGTCATCATCACTACTCCCCTCCTCTCTAGTTTCCCCTCGAGGGCTCCCCTTCTCCCACCTACCAGGGAGTTCTGAATTACCCCAGCAAAGGTCCAGAGAGTGCTGGAGATTTTCCAGAGACACTATGGTGGGGAAGGGGGGAGGATCACCCCCCAGGAGGGGTCAGAGAGGGCACTGAAACCTAACACCTAGGTCTCCTGGCTCCAGGTGAGCTCTGATGACAACTATTGTTCCAGGTATTAATCTCCCTGCTGCTGATACCTGCATTCCAAAGAGCCTCTCCCAGTGGGGGCCCCCACCCCCACCCCACTCCCACCCATCACAAAGAATTCCCCTAAGAGAAGAATCCTCCAGATGAGAAGGTGGAGCTTTCTCTCATTTACTTCTAAGTGGAAATGGGGGGGGGGGTTGGTGGGTTGTGAAATTCAGAGTAAAAAAGTAAAACCAAAAAAGAAAAAGGAAGAGGGAAGATTTTAAATGATTCCCTTAACTGAACGAGGACCAGATATCTAATTATTGAATGAAAGAAGACAAATCAATTTAAGTAAAGTCAAAGAGCTTAGAAAAGGGCAGATAAATAGGAGCAGGGAGAGAGTCTAACATCAAAGTAGTTTAAGCCAAATTAACCATAGGAACAATGTTCGACTGTAAGAGATGGAGAAAATAAATGTGACATTAAAGAAATAAACAGAGAAAAACACCCGAACTTTAAGTATAAATGGATTTAACAATCCAATAAGATGAAAGAGTGGCATACTAAGTAAGAAAATCAAAGCCCAAATCTATTGTATGGGCAGTTGAGTGGCACCACAGTATACAGAGTACTGGCCCGAGACTCAGCTGGCTGAATGCAAGCCCGAGATAGTTCTTAACTGTGTGAACCTTCACCCTGTGTCCCTCAGTTTCCTCAAATCAGTTGGAGAAGGTGCTGGCCAACAGCTCCAGTATCTTTGCTAAGAACACCCCAAAGGGGGCCCCAAAGAGCTGAACCCAACTGAAAACTGACTGAACAGCAGTAAGTCTGGTGTATACAAGAAATGTTTGGAATAAAAGGAGAGGCCAGAACAAAATTAAATGTGTGTCACATAAATGTGTTTAATGGTAGCAGAGGAAGAAAAAAAAAGTCAGATGTAGAGACGTGAAGTTCAAAGAGAAAAAAAAAAGTCAAAGAGAGGTGAGTTCAAAGAGAAAGTTTATCTTTGTTGCCTCTGGAGGGAGATCTGAGCCTGATTCAGACCCATGGAAGGAAGAAGTAGATAAAGATGAGAAAGGGTCATCTAGGAAGTCCCAACCCAAGGCCAGAAGAGCTGCTGGCCCCTGCCAAGGTCCTGGTGCGAGGTGTGAGACCCCCAAGCCAAGGCAGAAGATAAAATCCTGGGACAGAGACTGGGAGTCAGTCATAGGGACAAAGAATTGTAGGTGAGGCTCACAGGTCCAGGGAGAGATACCATAGCCATCCCCACCCCCCAGACACACACACACACACACACACACACACACACACACACACACACATAGAGCACACCTTCTCTTCTTTACCCTAATCCTGTAATGCTCAGGGAGAAACTGAGATAGTATCACACATTAGAGATTAGATAATACTTTATTGATCAAGATATAAGACTGAATAGGACTAACGTCACAAAATATTCAGTGACCCAGAACGTCATGCATTATATAGGTTCTATAACTCGGGGAGAAAGAACAGCTGAGAGATGTCAGGGGTTCAAAAGAAACTATTAATTCAATTCTGACAGGTAGAGAGTGAGGGAAAGAAGAGTACTAAAGCTATAAATTCAGGTAGGGGGTGGAGCGCTGGAGAAACTGAGACAATAAGTCTGGGTCATAATGATAAGGGGGAGGTCGAGGCCGGCCATCGGGAGGTTTTATAACTCCTTTGGAATGTGAGCCCAATTATTTCTGATGATCAGAAGGAGGGAGGTTATTATTTTTGGGCAGAACAATTAAGGGAGGTTTGGACATGGGAACTGTAGCATTAAGGGAAACAGGGCAATTTAGGGAAACCGATATGTGGGAACTGTGCCTCGGACATGGGAACAGAGCAATTGAGGGAAACTGATACATGTGGCACAACAATCCCTCTAATGGTAGGTGATGCTCATTGGATCTGACCCCATATAGACAGCTGATGGGGACCACACACACACACACACACACACACACACACACACACACACACACACACACAGCACCTTCTCTGCTTTACCCTAATCCCTCTAGTGGTAGATAAGGCTTACTGCATCTGAACTGGCAGAGGCTGCTGACTGGCCCCAGTTACTTTGTTGCAATGACCTGCTTCCTCCTCTGTTACTTTGTTACAATAAACTGTTTCCTCCTCCCTGATTTGTCTACCTCTGATCTCTCCCCTGTGTTACTGTAACCAGACACAACTCTCAGTCCCAGCTTCCTAAACTTTGGCCAGACTTTCTGCTGGGATCCCTATCCAGTCTTGGAATCTGCTGGCATCCTGGGCTCTCTCCAGTGTAGACAGCCCACAGCCACTGCTGTCAGGGGGACAATGCTGTAGGTGCCTTTGCAGTAACGTCTCCCTGACTGACCCCCCCAACCTCTTACTGAAATTTAATTCCATAGGCACCTATAATAGAGAAGGCACTATGCTATAAATTGGGGTGCAAAGACTGGTCCCCATCAGCTACATAACATGTCCTACTCTTGGGGGGGTGACAACTGAAAATTTCCAAGAGTCATAGTTTTGGGGTACACTAAAATCAATTTTATTGACTACATCTAGAAAGCAGGCAACAGAACAGACTGTCCCCTTCAGTAGCAACTCTTTGCTGATTCTGGGGTCTTCAATATTTATAAAATCTTTTGAAAATGGGGTGCACCTGAGGCTGAAAATCAACTCTGGTTAAGAAGAATGAAAATTATGAGAGGTGGGCTTATTCCAATGAGGGTCTTGAGGTACATGACCGAGCCTCCAAATCTTGATCCAAGATAATTATCAGTTTTTGTATCACAAATATAGGATACCTGACAAAAGGGAAATTCCCCCATTGTCCCAATCTGGCCAAATAAACTCTAAGGGTGGGAATCTACCCATTCACTTCAACATAGAATTATCTCACTCTCTTTGATCAGGCCTTAGCAGGGGCTGATAGATTTCCACATACGGGAGAAGAAAAGGGGGAAAACCTTGGTCCTAATACAATAAATGATTAAACTTAAAAGATAACTGATTTCTCTCAGAAGGTGATGGTCTCCTGGGACCCCCCACTGGGGGGTCCAACTGTGAGTGATAAGGAAATGCAGTAATTGGTCAGTAAACACTGGCTTCAGAGGCCTTGAAAAAAGCCAAGGATTCTAAGAGGCAGAGGGAAGAGGCACAGGTGGGGTAAAAAAGCTAGAGGTAGTAAATAGAATTCAGAGTTCAGTTTGGCTGGAAAGTGTGTGTGTGTGTCTGTGTGTGTGTGTGTGTGTCTGTGTGTGTGACAGAGAGAACCAGAGACATAGACAAAGTGACAGAGATGGAGACTGAGACAAAGAGACAGAAAGAGAGACACAGAGAGACAGAGACAGAAACAGAGAAGAGAGACAGAGAGCAAAGAAACAGACAGTGATAGAGACAGAAAAAGAGAGAGCCAGAGAAAAGAAAGAGACAGAGAAACAGAAAGACAGTGATGGAGAAAGAGATGAGAGACAGAAACAGAGACAAGAGAAGTGAGAGACAGAGACAGAAAAGAGAGGCAGAGAGAGACAAAGAAACAGAGACAGAGACAGCAACAGATAGAAAACAGACAAAAACAAAGACAGACAGACATGAAGACAAAAAGTGAGACAGTGATAGAGAAACAGAAACAGAGAAAGAGAGAAGAGAGAGACAGAGACAGACAGTCAGAGACAGAGGGGAGAAAGGGGGAAGAGGGAGAGAGGAGAGGTAGGAACAGAGAAATGAAGAAAGGGACGTCTGGAGCCCAGCTTCCAGGGCTTTTGAGGTCAGACCAGATCCAGTGAGGAAGCTCAGGCACCCCTAGGGTCCAGGAGGGCTGAACCTTATCTGAAACCTTGAGTAGCCCTCTAGTGCATCCAGGGCTGGGGATTTCTCAGAGCTTGCATTTGTCCCCTGGGCCTTCCTCCCGCCCTCTATCTCTCACCCCAGGTGCCAAGGATTGCCAGAGGCACCTGCTCTTTGTGGGTGCTGTCCTTTGACGTGGTCCCAGCAGCACCTGGGCCTGCCCTCGTCTGCTCCAGGTCCCTGACCCCATTTCTTCCATATGTCTGTCTCCCACAAAACTCTTTGAGTGGCCTCTGCATTTTCCCATCCCAAAAGAATGGGCAAGACTGCCCAGGGTGGATGCCTGGACCCAAAGATCCTTAATGGCTCAGCATCAAGGGACAGAATGGAGAGGTCTCTAGTGGAGGACCCTGGGGGTCTGTGTCTGGCACCCACCAATGGTCTGGCCAATGGTTTGGATTGAGGCAAAGATGGTAGGCTCATTACCCCTTCGGGTGACCCCCAAGATGGGAGGGATGGCTAGCGTGGTACAAGACTGCCTTGTCTGGGGACAAAAAGTTCTCCCGGGTCTGGGCTCTCACGCTTGGATGCAAAGACTCATTTCCTCAGGTAGAAGATGGGGAGCTGGGCCTCAGCAGCAGGTTACTGGATCCTGTGGGTGGGGGAAGGGAAAAAGCATTTCTGTAGCACCTACTGTGTACCGGGCCCTGTGCTAAGCACTCTTACATAGTAGCTCACAAATCTGGAGCTATGCTCAAAAAGTGATCAAACAGTGCACACCCTTTGACCCAGTAGTGTTTCTATTGGGCCTATATCCCAAAGAGATCTCAGAGGAGGGAAAGGGCCCCACATGTGCAAGAATATTTGTGGCAACCTTTTTTGTAGTGGCTAGAAACTGGAAACTGAAGGGATGCCCATCAATTGGAGAGTGGCTGAATAAATTATGGGATATGAATGTTATGGAATATTATTGCTCTGTGAGAAACGACCAGCAGGACGATTTCAGAGAGGCCTGGAGAGACTTGCATGAACTGATGCTGAGTGAAATGAGCAGAACCAGGAGATCATCATACACAGCAACAACAGTATTACATGATGATCAATTCTGATGGACATGGCTCTCTTCAACAATGAGATGTTTCAAACCAGTTCCAATTGTTCAGTGAAGAAAGCCATCTACACCCAGAGAGAGGCCTGTGGGAACTGAGGGTGGGCCACAATGCAGCATTTTCACACTTTCTGTTGTTCTTTGCTGCACTCTGTTTTGCTTCTCTCTTTTTTTCTGGTTTGATTTCCTTTTTCTTGTGCAGCACAATAATTGTCCAAATATGTATGCATCGGATTTAACATTCCCACCATGTTTAACATCTATTGGATTACTTGCCATCTAGGAGAGGGGGTGGGGGAAGGGAGGGAAATTGGAACACAAGCTTTTGCAAGGGCTAATGTTGAAGAATTGTCCACACATGTGTTTTGAAAAATAAAAACTTTAATCAAAAACAAAAACAAACAAACAAAAACAAATAGTAGCTCACAACTGCCTGGGGAGGCAGTCAGAAGTTCAGGGACCTGCAACCTTGCCGAGCCTGAGTCCAGGCCCAGGATTCTGGACACTGCACCTCTGGGGTAGGTATGGGGGGCTGTAAGCTTCTTACTGGGAGCAAGCAGGCTCAGGACTGGGGATGAACATCCCCCAGAGGGCACTGGAGAGACACAGCCTGTGGCAGGAGGCACAAGCATGTAGTTTCCCAGAGGGAGGGAAGAGCTTGATGGAGAATGGAGAAAGCTGGATCCATGTTTGGGGCTCCATCCTGAAGAAGAAAGACTGAGAGCTGCCCGGGGTCCCCTGGGATGGCAAGCCTGGGCCAGGAGCCTCCACACTGATGAAACCACAGAGCCCCAACACTATTGCCTCCAGAAATAAGGACAGAGGAGATCCCTGGCCCTGGTCCAACCCTAGCCAGAAGATTCAGCTGGAAGGCTGAAAGACCTGGCCTCCAAGCCCTAGAAGGGCAGCTGGAGGGAATGTACCTACTTACCCTGAGAAGCCTGGGGGGAGGTGGGATGATGGGAAAGTTGTCCTCTAGCAGTGGCTAGGATGGGGGTGGGGGCTTTCTTTCTTTCTTTCTTTTTTTCTTTCTCTCTTTCTCTCGCTTTCTTTCTCTTTCTCTCTCTTTTTCTCTTTCTCTTTTTCTCTTTTCTTTCTCTCTTTACTTTCTCTCTCTCTTTCTTTCTCTTTCTCTCTTTTCTTTCTTTCTTTTCTTTCTCTCTTTACTTTCTCTCTTTCTCTCTCTCTTTCTCTCTTTCTCTTTCTCTCTTTCTTTCCCAGCAAGTAGAATAGGAGCAACCTGGGGGAAGCAACAGCTCCCCCCAGCCCCATAGTCTCCCCCTCTCCCCCTGTTCCTCTGCATCAGGCAGAAGGATGCAGAGGGATTCCTGGCCAGGTGAAGGTCTTCCCTGATCTTCGCCCCAGGGAGTGTCACGGCCTTCTGGGAAGGAATCTGTGCTGGGGAATCCCTCCACGGGCCTGCCATCAGTTGTGTTGACCACTAGGTGTCACCCCTGTCCAGCTTTCCAGCAGCCAGAGCCTCTGCCAGGGAGGCCTCTAGGATTGCCCCTGTTTAAGGGAGGGAGGGTCTCAGGGCTGGTCACCTCCACAACTTGTGGGACTCTCTCAGTTGAGACTGGAGGAGAGGCAGGCTGACTTCATACCATGTTGGTCCATGCTCATGTCTCACCAGCCTCCACAATGGGGGCCTTCATTCTCTTGGGGCTCCTCGTCACTCCACTATGTCACCTGCCATCTCTGCACTGACAAATCCCCTCCTCCTCCCTCTTGTCTCTTCTCCTTCTCCTCCTCTTCTCCCTCTTCCTCTTCTCCTCCTCCTCCATGATGCCCTCCATGGCCTTCTCCTCCAGGAGTCTGATGGTCCTTCTGCTGGGGATTCTCCCAAATGAGAAGCTTTGGACACAGCAGTCATGGAAGCTTGGGCCAACTGGATGTCAGATCTAGGGAGAAGGAAGCCTGCCAAGGGGGGAGCTCCTGGCAAGCTGGACTGGCACTTGCCTTACCAGGTGTGCCCAGTGCTTGGCACAGTGCCTGGCACACAGTTGGTGCTTACTAAGAGCTCATGGACTCATTGAGTAAAGACTGGGGCAAAGCCCATGGCCCTGTTGAGTGGGCGTAAGCTTGGCTAGGTGGCCACATGGACAAGGCCTTCTGCTCTTGTTGGCACCGAGCTCTTATACAGCTCAGGAGCTGAGGGTGCCCTGGAACTTGGCCCTCCCCTGCCCAGGTGTCCCTGGTACCTCTGCCCTCTCAGACATGACCTCCATCCTCCACTGTGGGCACAGGAAGCTCAGTCAGGTCCCACCTCTTCAGGCCAGAAGCCTGTTTATTTCATAGAAGTTGGTGAGATGGGGGGTGAGGGGGGCGCAGGGGGCTGGCAGAGGGGCCCGGGGGCTCTCCCAGTACAAACAGCTCATCTCAAAGACAAGTAGGCAGAGGCAGCCCAGGGGCCACTCCCCCCATTTCAGGGCACTCACTCCTGATACCTCCCCCCCCATCCCATCAGTTGCCCACTAGGAGAAGAGGCTCCGGCTCCGGCTTGGGGATTTCTCCTGAGAGCCCATCCCTGTGACCTCTCGGGTTGCTGAGGCTCTTGAGATTTAGGGAGACCCTCCCCCACTTCCCAGGGTTTCTGGGAGCTGCTGAGGTTCCCACACATGTCCGGCTGGGCTAGCCCAGAAATTCTGCTTCCCCCATGGCTGTTTGGGGCTGGGCCTGGGACAGACTTCTGCTCTTGGAAGCCTGCCTGCTCAGTGCTTATGGCTCAGTGGGCATCGAGCCAGGCCCTGACCCTCCTGGGGCCACTTTGTGCCTAAAGAAATGTAAACAGAAGCTCCTCTTTTCCCTGGTCCCTGAGTGATCCCCAAGCACAATAACAGACTGACTCTTGGCCGCAGCCATCATTGTCCCCTCAGGATGGCCACAGACTCCCACCAGACTGCCCCCGGATGCTCATGTCTCTCTGGCCACAGGCTCCCTCTGACCCCAACACCAACTGACCTCTGGCCATGAGCTGACCCCAGAATGACTTGTAATTCTGGCCACAATCACAGACTGACCCCTGACCCTGGTCACAACCACAGACTGACCCCTAACTGGCCACAACCACAGACTGACCCCT
>JAJPUD010007127.1:56856-67765 GCA_023553655.1 Myrmecobius fasciatus | reverse complement strand
GACCTCTGGCCACAGCCATAAACAGCCCCCACGTCTGTTGCCTAACCTCTGTTGCATGTTCTCAGGGAAGAGGTGGGAGGTGCAGGTGGCGAGGAGCCTGGGGGAGGGATGAGGGCAGCTCTCGCCCCCCCACCTCCTCCCCTGCCGGCTCAGGCCCCAGTGGCCCGAGGGGGCACCTCCGTGCCCGTGCTCTTTTGGTCTTCCCTCCGCTCGTCCCCTGCCGGGCTGCATGGAGAAGGGCGGGGGCTGGGCGGCAGCCCACAGCGCCAGGGGGACTTCCCCAGCCCGGGCTGACTCAGAGGAGGTCTGGGGCCCGGTCTCCGAAAACCATCAGTGCTGACAGCGGCCCGGAACGCTTGTGGAGGGGGAGGAGGGGAGGACGTCCAGGCAAGCCTCCTTCAGGCAGCCCCAGAGCTTCCTGGGCACTTTAACCCTTTGAAGGGGGCACCCACAGCTGGGGCATCAGGGGCCTTTGTGAGAGGCAGGATGGGCACCCAGATGGTGAGGGGCAGGTGCTGGGCAAGGGCACCGCTGGGTCTGGGGGGGGAGCTTCTGGGCAGCTCTGGGAGGGGAGGGGGCAACCTGGGGTCCCCAGT
This sequence comes from Myrmecobius fasciatus, assembly GCA_023553655.1. Lineage (NCBI taxonomy): Eukaryota > Metazoa > Chordata > Mammalia > Dasyuromorphia > Myrmecobiidae > Myrmecobius > Myrmecobius fasciatus. Next base: position 67,169 of record JAJPUD010007127.1, on the reverse strand, counting down.
CCCACCAAACAAGGACAAACCTGGGTTCTAGTCCCAACTCAGCCAAAGAGCCCGCCCCGAGAGCCTCGGTTTCCGTGAGATGATCCCAATGTCACCTGACAGGGTTCGGTTCCTGCTTCGGGCACCTCCCCTTCCGACTCAGCCTTAGTTTCTCCATCTGTGTCACGGGGAGAATGGCGGTGGCTGGGAGGAGGCAGGAGCAGGGGTTGGGGAGCAGACGCCCCAGTGCCGGACCCCCGGGGGGATGTGCTGGGCCTTCCCCTCCTGGAGCCTGACGCGGGGATGCTGCCGGCCGCGTGGCCCTCGGAGGAGCCCCCGCTGGGGGCGTGAGGTGCAGCTGGTGCCGGAGGCCAGTGGGCGAGGCTGCCCGTGTGGGCGGCGGGCGCCGAGGTGACTCAGGGCCTCACCCGCCAGGCCGGCCTCTGAAGTGGGGGGCCCCAGCCGCGGGGTGTCACTCCTGCCGGCCCCTGTGACCCAGCCGGTTCTCCCGCTGCCTCATTCCAGGCGTGACGCGACACCTGACGGCTCCGCTCCTCCCCGCCTGCCTCCGGGAGGCCGGGGCCCGGCGGGATGTGGGCCTCCCAACCTGGGCCTTCCTCCGCTCAGCTCCAGCCGGGGGGCCCGGCCCCAGGGCCTCCGGGGAGGGGGGCCAGCCCATCCCCGCCATCTCAGGCCCACGGTAAGGCAGGGCCTCGCCTGGGGGTCGGGGGCTGGCTCTCCGGTGCCATCTGCTGAGGCTGGGCATCTCTGTCCCAGAGGGAGCTGGGAGTTGGGTCGGGGGCCCAGGAAGGGCCACGTTTCTCCTGCTGGGAGGGGAGCCGGGGGGGCAGGTCCAGGCAGGCCCACTGGAAATCTGGCGCCAGGCTTCCTTTTGGGGCTGGGGGGCAGAAGAGGAGGGGCCAGAAGGATTCCTGGGCCCAGCAAAATGGGGACCTTAGCCAGAGCAAGCTGGGAGGCTCTGGGGAGGGGCTGGCTCTGCTGGGGGGCGGCGGGGGGCCTGAGCCCGGCCCGGCAGGCGCCGTCGGGGCAGGGGAAGGAAGCAGAAGGAGCAGGGGCTGTGGCGACGCCGAGGGCTGCCTGACGCTTCCTGGCCACTGAGTCAGGCCCAGGCCATTGGCTCCGGACTAGCCGGGTGACTCAGCAGGCTAATGGGGATCGGGCCGGCGACCTGCCGGCCTTGGGGACCTGCCTTCTGTGGGGGAGGGGAGCGTACGGAGCACCCCTGGCCGCCCGGGACATCCCCGGAGACCAAGCCCCCGCCTCTGCTCCCAGGAGCCGCCTCAGCGGCCCGGGGACCACCGCTCAATCTCTGGGGGGTGTCCCTGTTGGTTAGCCAGAGAAACGGAGCCCCAAGGTCCCAAAGACATTGAGGGGAGCCTGGGGCTGAGAGGGGTGCTGCTGCGGAGGGCCCACCGAGAGGGGTTTGAGATCCGTTCCCAACCTGGGGGCCTTCCGCACTAGGGGGATGTGGGAGGAGGGGGCGCTTGGCGCAGTTTCGCCTGGAGCCTGCGCCTCGTGTGCCAGGCTGGAAAGGAGCGGGCCGGGCCGCCGCTGACCCTGCCCTGGCGTTCCGGACGAGGCCCGGGCTGGCTTCCCACCCGTTCCCTCTGTACTCCATCCCTCCCAGCTCTGACCTTCTGTCCGGCTCTGATTCTGAGATTACTTGGGCCGTGTGGCCCAGATGCCAGCCAGGAGACGCTGGCATTGAGGCGGGCACCTGGGGCATCTCCCTCTGAGACTTGTGGCCAGTTGGGGGCCGAGATTCTTTCTGCCTCGAGCCTCCGCGGGCACGGGCCCTTTTGCGGCCCACCCCCAGCAGGCTTTTCTGCCCACCCCTTCCGGGGCTCCTCCCAGCTCCGGCCCGGTCTGCCGATGCTCAAGCAGCCCAGGTCAGGGCCACACATCCCGGGCACCACAAGCCGGGAACTTTGGGGGGCACCACAGCGTGTCTAGACTCCCAGAGCCCCAGAGGAGGAAGCCTCCCCCCACCCCAGCTCTCTGCCCTTCTGCAGCAGGACCTCCATCTTCCCTCCATTCCCCATCATTCCCCACCCTCTGAGGACAGGGGACCCACATGGGAGGGGGCCAATCCCCCTCCCCTGGCCCAGCCTCAGGCCAGCCTGCTCTCCCACCTCACCCTCTGGGACCAGGCTGCAGCCTTCTTGGGCTGGCCCCCGATCCCCAGGGCCAGGGCTCGGGGTCAGCTGCAGTCCTCACCCTGCATGGAGGCTGGGAACACCAGAGCCCTGCCGGGGGGCTTCCCGCCACGTACCTGGACTAGGCAAAGCTGGGAGAGCCGCCCGTGGCCGTGGCCCCAGCCCTGCCAGGGAAAGAGCAGGGCAAGGATTCCCAGGGTGCGTCCCTAACAGGGCCTGCGGTGTCTTTCAGAAACATGAGCAAGAATCCCAAGGAAATGGTCCCGCTGATGGGCAAGAAGACCAGCGCCCCCAGTGCAGCCCCCATGTGCCCGCTGGAGAGGAGGCCTGCCGAGGTCACCCCCACCAAGAAAAGGTAGGACTGGCTCAGCCCCTCTCGGCCCCCTCGGAGGCCAGGCCGGAGCAGAAGGCTGGGCTCCGGGTTCCCATGTGGCTTTTCTCGGCTGACACTAGAATGGCGCGCCCTTTCCTTCTCTAGTTCATCTGGTGGATGAGGAAACTGAGGCAAACAGAATAAGTGACTCGCCCAGGGTCACATCGCTAGGTTGAATTAGGGTCTTCCTGATTCCTGGCTAGCACTCGGTCCACTGCGCCACCTAGCTGCCCCAAAGTGGGCACAGGGCAGCCGTCCAATAGCACAAGGGTGCCTGGGCTGAGGGACTTAACCGAGCAGCCGTCATGGTAAGCCACTGGTAGGCTGGCCCAGAAGGTTCAAAGCACACACTGAGTCGGCACCTTACCTTTGTCTTGGCTCTTCACTGGGCGCTTTCCTCCAAGGACTTCTGGGAGCCTCCATGAGGGGGTGGGGGGCCAGCACCAGCTGAGGAGCCCAGGCACTGGCAGCCACTGGGTACAGACCTAGAAATGCCCACCTCAGGATTACCATCCAGTCACCCATGCTCAGGAAAGAGGGCGGCCCAGGCTTTGGTCTCGGGGTCCCCGGGAGTCTGGGGAGAGAGGGCTCCGTGGTACCCATGCTCACACAAAGCATGGAAGGGCCAGGGGATCCTTTCACCATCTCCTGATTGGACAGCTCCGTCTGCTTCGTCAGTACTCTGACATGGCTCCTACCCGTTCTGCCCCCCAAGAAATCCCGGGCAGAAAAGGGGAACCCCAGGATTTGTTGTGTCATCCCAGGGCACCAAGCGTGTCTCTGCAAGATGTTCCCGGGGGGCTCTTCCCATACAACCCTGTGACCCAAAGACTTGTGGAAGGGACTGTGGACTTTTAGCCTGGAAGGGAAGACTTAGGGGACTATTCACTGGCAGCATATTGATGAAGCTCTGTTTTAAGGAGAAGCCCCCCCAAAAGAGAGGTGGTTTCTCAAAGGTAACTCCATCTGCTCTCTCGCTCTTGGGCCAACCCTGTTCATCATCCATGGGCAGAACCCAGCGAAGACCAGCTCCAGAAGCTGGAATTGTCCGGGCAATAGGCAGCCTTCATCCACTTGGCTTGCCTGTGTGGATTATTAGTCAGGTCTCCCCCTAATGACCAGGGAGCTCATGGAGGCAGCCTTGGAATACTCTTAGGCTTGATGTCATCAGCCAGGCTTGTCCTGGAGATACTTCCTATTGTTTGGGAGAGCCGATAATTAAATTGTTGAGGGAGAGCCTTTATCCCTTGGAAATGATCAGTCACCACAATTGGGTTTTGCTTGTCTAGACTGCAGAAAATGTAAATAGTGCAGAGAAAGCTGTAAAGTGTGTGCACACAGCTGGCCCCAGAGCCTGATAGTTAAATGTTTAGCAGCATACTCTCTGTATTACTCTATAAACATTACTGCAGCTCAGCAGGCTCAAGGGATGAAGTTATCAGAACAGAAACCTGGGAATTGGCGGCTAAAATAATCACGGGAGTTTCTTTGGCGCCCGAAAGTTTGCAAAGGGCTTTCCATTTTTGTCTGATTCCAGCCTTACACCAACTCCCCGGCAATCCTTCCATTATCCCCCACAAACGAGGGCGTCAGCACCTCTTGGAAGTCCCTCCTCCTTTGGGACTCTGCCCTGGAGCCCTCTACAACAATGGTGGGCACCCCAGGAGAGTGCCCAGCTGCCCCCTCAGCTCTGGACCCGCAGCCTGAGGGAGTCCGGAATTAAGGCAGCCTTTCTCTGGCTCTTTAGGCAATCTCACACTGCCCTCCCCTTGGCAGACTGGCAGGAATCACTTCAAACTTAGGTTTGGCTAATGAGGGTAGGAGAGTGTGCAATGTAAATCAGGTATGGGACAGCTATTCCTTGTTTCCTGTTCCTGCATGGGCAGAGAAACGTGATTCTTACAGTCTCTTTAATTTCCCTTTTCCGTACCTCACTTGATTTTGGCTTGGGTGGGTAAGTGGTGGAACCAGGTTATTTCAGTTATTGTATCTTTAAAAAAAAAAGTCTTAGGGGCAGCTAGGATGGAGCACTAGCCCTGAAGTCAGGAGGACCTGAGTTCAAATCTGGTCTCAGACACTTGTGTGACCTTGGACAAGTGACTTAAGGGTTAAGTTGCCTCAGGGAAAAAAAGTCTTGAGTGATTCTGACATACACAGAGATCATCTTCTTGTTGGAGAGCCCATTCAGGAACATTTTGCTCAACCAGATCAAATGTGTGTTTATAGTGAGCCAATGAGGAGGTCACATCTTGTGTCCTCCACCCCTACTAGCCAAGTGTAGGACTTGACTGAAGATGGAGGTCTTCTGCACAGGTTTCCTGCATCTTCAGCAAGGATGTCCTGAGGCATGTGTCAATCAGCCTCTCAGCATCTGGTAGGGATGGAAAGCAGGGGTTGGGCTGAGCTTCACTGGTCTTCTCTGTCACCTTCTGGGGGTTACAACAATGTCTGGAGTTTACCCGCAACCTTTGGTCTCATCTCTTCCTTTAGATGTCTTGGGGCAGCCCCTGGGGTTCTCACAATTGTGTCCCCTCCATTATGGGTGGATGACCCGCGTGCTTTGCTGTCTCTGATTTCCTCGGTATCACTTTGACCCTCCCATGTGGTACCGTTCCATGGGGACTGTGACGTTGGAGGCTGACTGCGGTGGCTCTGCAGTCTGGACAGACCGGATAATTTGTTACCGAAATCTCCCAGATCTTTTCCATTCTCTGTTTGCTGTGCTTCTTCTGCTCTGTTACTGAGGGGATGGTCAGAATAGGCAAGGGAGCCAGATGGTCCTCTTTTACTGATAACTTTTGTTCTTATATCACCTGCTTGTCTGACCGTGTGCCTCCCTGCTTCCCATGCTGGACCCATGTCAAGGAAGGAGGGACATGGCCGAGCTCAGCTGTTCCTAAAGACTTGGTGTTTAGTTGGGGTTTGGGGGCTTCCCTTTTGCACTTTTCTTCACTTCTCAGTGTCCAGTGCAACATGGTCTTCCTGTATTTCTCTGTTTCCCTCCTGGGTGTTGTTTTCTGTAGCAGATAATAAATGCACCTTTATACTCACCTGCTGCAGTTTGTGTGAAGATCCCTTGCCTGCTGGAGATCTGTTTTGTGCCCAGTTCTTTGCCAGCACAAAAAGCACCCCTAGGAATAGTTTGTTGTGCAAGGGATCCTTCCTTCTCATTTTTGGGGTCTAATTTGGGTCTAATTCTAGCGAAGAGCTCTCAAGCGTGGGGACACGTGAGTCATTTTTTAAAGCACAATTCCAGTTGCTTTCCTGAATAATCGGTCCAACAATAAGATGGTCCGAAGCAGCTCTTTCTCTAGTTCGCCCAGCATCTCCTGTTTCCATCTTCCAAATGGCTGGATGTGAGGTGAAAACAGTTGTTTGGGTTTCTATTAATTTTATCTATTTATTAATTAGTCTTGGAGCGATCTTTCTGGGGTTGTTACTAATTTGCCATTTTCCTCTGGAGAACGGTTTGTTCAATATCTGTCTTTTGACGGTTTATCTTTCAGAGAAGGGCATCGGGCTTGGCGCTAATTCCCTCATAAGTCTTGCATATTAGGCTTTTATTAGAGATATTTTCCCAGTCCATACTTTCCCTTCTCCACCAAGCTGCATTGATTTTGTTTGTATAAAAGCTTTTCCATTTCCGGTCATCAGAGGTCTCTTTCCCCCCTCCTGTCTTTCTTGTATTTGTGCTTTTGAATCTAATGAGTCCAGGCTGCTGGCTGTTCCTCAGACATCTCCAGAGCTTGGGGAGTTCCTCACACTGGAATACTCCCCAGGCCTCGATTGTTCTCTCTCACCTCATCTCCGCCTCCTGGCTTCCCAGATTTCCTTCAAGTTTTAGCGAAAATCTCACCTTTTCTCCAGCTCCCTTCATGCTAGTGTGTTCCCTCTGAGGTTGTTCCTAATTTTTTCTGTCTGTGCCTTGTCTATAATTGTTTGCACACTATCTTCCCCGTTAGATGGCGAGCTCTTTGAAAAGAGAGTTGTCTTTTGCCTTTCTTGTATGCTCAGTGCCTGGCACAGCGGCAGCACACAGTAGGTATTTAATAAATGCTCGTTGGCTGACTTGTTCCATTTTGCTGAGGACTTCTCCCCTCGGGGTGGCTGCCAAAGGTACCTGATCTCATTAGCCTCTAAGGTGTCTGTGATGTGCTCGTTCATATCCAGGGCACACGCTCATTTTCACCTTATCTCTGAGTGAGGCCCTTTCCTCACTTTCCAGTTTTCCCAGAAGCTTTTGCCAAACGAGTAGTTCTTTGCCGCGTAGCTGCTGTTCTTATTGAGTTTAATAGCTTCACGTTCTCCCCTTTTCTCCAGACACCCACGGGTCTCCTAATACTTTTGAGGATGACTCTGCTTGGGAGGAGAGTTTGGAGGAGAGCTCTATTCCCGAAGGTCAATTTGTGGGGCAGAGGAACGCTCCTGAGTGGGGGTGAATTTTCAATCCTGTGGGAGGTGAGAGGACTCCCATTTGGGCAGAGCTCCCTCCTCGCAGCACAGTCAGGTGGCCTTCCATCACTTAGGGTGACCTTGCCTGAATAACCCTCACTCTTCCTCTCCCCCCTCCTTCATTCACCAGGGAAAACCACACCAAAGACCACCGGCCTTGCCTGAGCAGCCAGCCTTGAGAAATAATCATTTGTTGGCTAGCGGGCATTTATTAAGCACCTACTATGCAGTAGATGATGGAGACGCAAAATAACTGAACCCCAAGGAGCTCACGTTGCAAAGGGGAAGGCCATATTGCATTTTTTTTTTAGCTTTTTGCTGAGGCAATTGGGGTTAAGTGACTTGCCCAGAGTCACACAGCTAGAGAATATTAAGTGTCTGAGGTCAGATTTGAACTCAGGTCCTCCTGACTTCAGGGCTGGTGCTCTATCCACTGCACCACCCAGCTGCCCCCACATTGCATTTTTAAAAACAGTATTTTACTTTTCTAAACACCCCTTTGCAAAGCCTGTGCTCCCAGTTTTTCCCCTCTGCCCTCTGCCCCCTTCCCGAGACAGCAAGCGCTCCAATACGGCCTAAACATGTGCTATTCTAAACACATTGATCCTGCTGGGCAAGAAAAATCAGATCAAAAGGGGCAAAGAACACGAGAAAGGAAAAAACACAAACAAACAAACAAACAAACAGCGGCGACAAGAAAAAGCGAAAATACACCGGGCATCGGGTGCCCGTGGCTCTCCCTCTGGGTGCCCATGGCCCTTTCCATGGCGTCTGTTGGAACTGCCTCGGATCACCTCACTGCTGAGCCGATCATCACGTAATCTTGCTGCTGTATACGGTGTTTTCCGGGCTCTGCTCCCTTCACTCAGCAGCAGTGCATGTGGGTCTCTCCAGGCTTTTCTGAAATCAGCCCGCTGATTGGTCCTTATAATAATCCAGGGTCTCTAAGGGAATGGAACTTTACTGTTTGCCCAGCACTGAGGGCTGGTGAGGCCGTGGGCCTCCGTTCTGACCTCAGAGCCTCCCCATTGGGCTCTCGGGCTGGGCTGGGGGCTTCCGGGCTCACAAAAGCGGCCCAGTGGGGAGGAAAGGGAGGGGTGAGGGTTTGAGGATGAAATGGAGACCCTGAAAAGCCAGCTGTGCTGCCAGGAATGGTGTGGGATTCAGGATGGCCCCAAGACTAGCTCCCTTCTGCCAGTGGCAGGTTACGGGACTGTGGGGGCTCCTTGCCTCTCGCCCCCTGCCTGCCTCCACACTGGCTCTAGAAGGGGTAGAGTCTGAGAAAGGGGGCCCTGCCCCTGGCTTGGGGGAGACCCTGCTTATTCCTGCTCTGCCCCCAACCCCAGGGGTCCCTTCTTGTTTCCAGCCCATGAGCTGTGAAGAACAAGACCCAAGAAGGGCCCTGCTGCCCCCCCACCAGGCCTGCCTCTGGCACTGGGCGCCCTTTAGTGTCCCCACAGAAAGTGGAGTTGGGGAGGGGAGGCAGTGGCAGCAAGGGCCCTTCTGGCGCGTGAGCACATGCATGTGTCTACACGGCTGTGGGCGAGGCAGGCGGGTTCCTGGAAGGGGTGGCGGGATGCCAAGATCCTAGGGCAGGGCTCCCTGGCCCGCGTGTCAGGCTCTGCCACTGCCACCGCCAGGAGCAGGACCCGTGCCGGCTGGCTTTCCTGAAGGGAAGGGGTCAGGCCCATGGGGACAGCCGGGCTCCTCCCCCCACAGAAGGAGGCCCCATGAGTCACCTTGGACCCACAGAGCCAGGCCTGGGGGCAGGGGGAACTGGCCTGGCGAGGGGGGGAGCTGGCCTGGGGGGGGAACTGGCCTGGGGAGGGGGGGGGAACTAGACTGGCAAGGGGGGAACTGGCCTGGGGAGGGGACAACTGGCCTGGTGGGCAGAGGAACTGGCCTGGCCGGTGCCTTTCCAGCTGTTGAGTCAAGGCAGACACCTCATCCTGGACCCGAGGGCTTCGGGGTGAGCTCAGCCAGCTCTCCGTCCCCCCACCTCCCCTGCCCATTTCTGCCTTGGGCCTGTGCTCCCCCTCATCCCATGTTCCCAGCCATGACAGACACTCTGATTAGCACCCCACGCCCCTTCACACCCCATGTACCGTCTCCCTGAGAATGCTGAGTGAGCATGATTTATGCACCGACTGTATACCAGGCATTGTGCTAAGAACCTGCCCTCCTGCTGGCATGGGGAGGGGGCGCCCTGTGAGGTCCTCAGCCCCCAGGGAAAGGCGGGAGTTTCAGACTTAATTATAAATGACGTAGCTCACAGAAAAGACAGGAGTCATTGCACTCGTTCAGCCTTCCTAATGCGCCAACTGTATGCAGTGATCCCATTCTACAAATGGGGAAATGGGCTCCCTGAGGTGAGCACGAGGGAGCACCTGTGGAGGACTCAGGTGAGGGAGGGGGCCGGGAGGAAGGCTCCTGAAGGCCAAGTGAGCCCTTTGTGTTGGAGCCTCGCAGTGACAGGGAGCCATGGGGAACAGGAGAGGTGACATGGGGGGGGGGGAGGGCAGAGCCAGGCATCCAAAGGGCGCCGCAGTGGATAGAGGTGCCGGCCTGGAGTCGGGAGCTCCACTGGCCTCAGACACACCCTGGCTGTGTGGCCCTGAGCAGGTTGCTTGAACAGAGTCTGCCTCAGTTTCCTCATCCGTAAAATGAGCTGGAGATGTCAATGGCCAAGCGCTCCATTATCTCTGCCAAGAAAACCCTGCAGGGGTCACAGAGAGTCAGACACGGTTGGAACGACTGAACAGCAAATCAGGTTCATCACCAGGGCTGAGCGGAGGATGGACTGGAGGGGGCACATGGGGTTGGCAGAGCTCGCCCACCCAGCAACTCCTACAATAGCTCGGGCCAGCGCCCGGAGGGGGGATGACGTGGGCAGACCGTGGCCCAATATTGGATCGGGGGGAGACAGTATGGAGTCAGGAGGGCTCCTAGGTGAGGAGCCTCAGCCGGGGAGGCCGGGGAAGGCCGGCTCTGGGCACCGAATGAGCCCCTCTCGCCCGTGTCCGACAGCGCCCACTTCTTTCTTGAAATCGAAGGCTTCGAACCCAACCCAGCTGCCAACAAACCGTCTCCTCCCATCTTCCCCAAGCCCATGGACTCCAACATCCGCCAATGGTAAGTGAACCCACCGAAGGCGCTAAGGTGTGTGTGCACCTGGGCGTACACGTGTGCACACGTTTCTGTGAGTCTGTGAGGGAGGGGAGGGAGAGCAGACCCAGGCCACCCCTGGCCAGAGGCTGCCTGGAGACCCCTGACTCAGGGGGACAAGCAGGCAGCCCGGGGGGCAGCCTTTGCCCCAGAAGCCCCTCCCCCTC
>JAJPUD010007127.1:40606-56456 GCA_023553655.1 Myrmecobius fasciatus | reverse complement strand
GAGGCTCTGGATGGGCTTGCCCTTGGGAGCTTCCATTCTTTGGCAGTGGGAGGAGGAGACCTGAGTTCCTTCATTAATTCACTCAACAATTATTAAGCACCTCCGGTGTGACCCAGGGCCTGCCAACATCCAGCCCTTCCCCCTGTTCTGGCCTCCCTAAGACCCTAGGCCCAGAGAACCCAGAGCCCCAGCTCTCCAGAGCTGGCACTAGGGAGATGCTGTCGGGTCTGGTGCAATCTCAGCCCAGGCAGGAGCATCATGAGGTGGGATGGCTGGCTCCCACGCCGTGATCAGCACCATCCATCCCGGCCCGTTCATGTCCACAGACTACCTGATGCACAAGCTCACGGCCTCTGACACCGGGAAGACGTGTCTCATGAAGGCCCTGCTGAACATTAACCCCAACACCGAGGAAATCGTCAGAACCCTGCTCTCCTTTGCTGAAGAAAATGGCATTTTGGAGCAGTTCATCAATGCAGAGTACACAGAAGAAGCCTACAGAGGTGGGGTCCCCCTCCTGCCCCTGAAATCACCCCCCACCCCCACAGATTAGTTCTGTCTGATAGGGAAACTGAGGCTCGATCCAGTGGCATGGTCAGCCAAAGATCCCCAGGGGGTGTGATCAGAAAGGGGACCAGGTGGAGCAGGAGGAGCTGGGGCTGCCCCATCTCCTAGGAAACCAAGGGGTGGATACGCTCCAGGCGTGGATCTCCATGGGCTTCAGACCCCAGAAACTGGAAAGCAAGAGCAGCCTGAGAATTCCCAGGCCTGCCTTCTCCTCGCCTCCAGCCCCTGATGGGTCTGCCTTGGTTTGTTGTAGGACAGACGGCCTTGAACATAGCCATTGAGCGCCGACAGGTGGCCATCACCAAGACCCTGATCGAGAAGGGGGCTGACGTCAACGCCCACGCCAAGGGTTTATTCTTTAACCCCAAGCACAAGCATGAAGGCTTCTACTTTGGTAGGTGGGGGGCTCTCAGCAGCCAGTCCTGAGGGGAGCTGGGGTCACCCAGAGTAGGTAGCATGGGCCCCACCCCTTCTTCTCCACCCCATCCCCTGTTTCTGATCTCTTCAGGACATAGTCATTGGGTCAGAGTTCAGATGCTTTGAGATCACTGTTCCGGAATGGCTAGACCACTCTACAGCTCCACCAATCATGTACCAGCATGCCTGTTTCCCCATGGCTTGCCAGCATTTTGCCATTCTTTTTTTTATCAACTGCCAATTTGATGAGTGTGAGATGGAACCTTGGTAGCTCTAACCACTGCACCACCTAGCTGCCCTGCCCAGACATTTCTTCGATTTCTTGTTTCTTTTTGTCTTCTTGCTATAGCTAGCATTTCCAGCACTCAGTGCAGTATTTGGCACCTAATAGGTGTTTAATGTATGCTGATTGATTGAACTAGTATTATATCAAATAGTAGTGATAACAATATGCATTCTTTCTTTCCCTCTGATCTCATTGGAAAGGTCTCTACTTTGGCCTTGTTATATGTTATTATATTACTTATTATTAAAGAAAGGTCCATTTATTCCTATTCTTTCTAATTACAGGAATAGGTGTCATATATTGTCAAAAGCTTTTTCTACCTCTATTAAAAAAACACATGCTTTTTATTATTATTAATTTGTATATTATATTGATAGTTTTATTAATATTGAACTAGTTCTGTATTCGTGGTATAATCCACCTTTGTAATAATCTATAATCTTTGTGAGATATTGCTATAATTTCCTTGCCGATATTTTGTTTAAAATTTTGCAACAATGTTGCTTAGGAATATTGGTCTACGCTTTTCTCATTCTTATCACAGAAGAAAATTTAGTGAGATCCTTCTCCCCAATTTGACAAATAGTTTGTATACTATTAGAGTTAATTTTTCTTTAATATTTGATAAAATTGCTTATAAATCTATCTGGTCATGGTTTTCCCTCTCATTCAGAAACTTGGTTATTTTTTTTTTAAATTTTTTAATTCCAAGATCTGGTTATTTATTTCTTGTCATGTTCATCTGAGCATTGTACACTTTGGTAAATATATATGTATGTATATCTATTTTATTTTTTTTTATTAAAGCTTTTTATTTGCAAAACATATACATAGGTAATTTTTCAACATTGACCCTTGCAAAGCTTTCTGGTACAAATTTTTCCCTCCTTCCCCCCACCCCCTCCCCTAGATGGCAGGAAGTCTAATACATGTTAATTATGTTAAAATATTTGACAGATCGAATATGTGCATATTATATATCCATTTTATTTAGGGTGTCAATTTTATTTTTTTTTATTTTTTAAATTTATTTTTATTTTTTTATTAAAGCTTTTTATTTGTATAACATATGTATGGGTAGCTTGCCAGCATCAATCTTTACAAAGCTTTCCATTACAAATTTTACCCCCAGTCCCCTTCCCTCCCCTAGATGGCAGGAAGGGTGTCAATTTTATTGACATATAATTGAATTAGTAATTTCTAGTGACTTCCTTTTTTTTCTTCATTTGTTTTCAATTATAGTTTTTCATTTTTATACTGTAACTTCAATTTTCTCTCTTTTTTCTTTCTTTTTAAACTGTTAGCTAATGATTTATCAGTTTAATTGGGTTTTTAAACAATTTCTAACTTAATTATTTTTTAATTTTGTCAATCCCTTCTTTGATTTTCAAAATTTCTGTTAATTGGATTGTGTTAGTTTGTTGGATTTTCTGATTTTTTATTCATTGATCTATTTTTTTCTTTTGTTGACTAAATGGCTTGAGATATAATTTTCCCCTAAAGATCGCTCTAAATGCATCCCTAAGATTTTGATATTGTTGCTATTTTCTTTAATGAAATTATCTACTGTTTCAATAGCTTATTCTCTGACGTAGAAATTCTTAGAACCAAGTTATTTAGTCTCGAATGGCTTACTCATTCCTCAGCCACATTTTATTGAATGTAATTATGCTGCATTGTGGCCCATAAAAGATGTTTTATGCTTCTGTGTTGGGTTTTGTGCATTTATGAGGGTTTTATGCCCTCAATTTTTGCAAAGATAATATGTGTACAGCTGAGAACTATCTATACTTCTTTCTATTATAGTTAATAATCACCAGAGATTGTTGAGACCTAAGTGTCCCCAGATTCTCTTCAGGTCCTTGATTTCTTTCTTGCTTTATTTTTTTGGTTGGGTTTTTCTAGATTTGAAAGAGTCCTCGTGGTCCTCCACTACTTTAGTTTTTGTTGTTTTGGGGCCATTTCAGTTGCGTTTGTCCGTTTGCTATTTTCTTAGCAAATCTACTGGAGCAGTTTGCCATTTCCTTGTCCCGCTCGTGTTATGGATGAGGAAACCGAAGCTAACAGAATTAAGTGACTTGTCCAGGTCACATAGCTACTAAGGGTCTGAGGCTAGAAAGCTGAATGTTCCGCTTCCAAACTCAGTGTTCTGTACCACTTCATACCCAGCTAGTTTTAAAACTAAACATTTTTGATATGCCGTCCATTTTTCCTCGCAAGTCCCTCCTAGTTTCCTTTAACTATTTAGATGCTAGGCCATTTGGTACACAGTTGTTACAAAAATACTTGTGTTAATAACTCCTTGGGATGTAGTTTCCCTATTTATCACTTTTCATGGTTTTTGCTGTTGCATTCTGGGAGATCATTATGGACTGGGGACATACTGTGGGCAGCTTCCTCCTTGCTGATGGGGAAGGGCCGTCTCTCCCTCTGAGCAGGAAGTGGCTGGAACTCTCTTCAGGAGGTCCTAGCCCCCAGGCCCAAAGGGGCTCTTGCTGATAGGCTCCTTCGGGCTCACATCTGCTTTCTTCAGTGCGGTAGGGTCTGCCTCGGGACTCCCTCCGATTTGGGATCAGAAAGTCTATGTAAGTCCCAATTTAACTTCCAGGGACTGAAGTAGCATCCTTCCAGAGGTTCCTCTTCTAGAAACTTTTCCGGGGTCCTAGGGGTGGGGGCGCCCCCTCTCCCTCGGCCAAACTAGAAAAGACACAGGAACAAAGCTAGGCCCGGGGTCTAGGGGACCGCTTCCTGCATCCGCTGCTCAGCCTGAGGGCCGGCCACGAACTGAGCGGGCTGACAGGTGTAAAGTGGAGCAGCCCCCCTCCACCCCCAGCCCCGGTCCTGGGCTGACCCCAGGGCTGTCGATGGCAGGTGAGACGCCCCTGGCCCTGGCGGCCTGCACCAACCAGCCCGAGATCGTGCAGCTGCTGATGGACAACGAGAAGACGGACATCGCCTCCCAGGACTCGCAGGGCAACAACATCCTGCACGCGCTGGTGACCGTGGCCGAAGACTGTCGGACCCAGAACGACTTTGTCAAGGAGATGTACGACATGATCCTCCTGAGAAGCAAGGACCCGGAGCTGGAGACGGCGCAGAACAAGGATGGCCTGACGCCGCTCCAGCTGGCCGCCAAGACGGGCAAGTCGGAGGTGAGCCGCGGGGGTGGGACGCAGGGAGAAGGGGTGGCCAACAGGACCTTCAGGGATCCAGGCGCCCCCGGAAAGTGTCAGGGGCCGCAAGGGCCCCCGTTTGATAGACAAGCAAACTGATGCCCAAAGTCAGTAAAAGGTGGTAATAGCGGTGGTGGGATTTGAACCCGGGGCTCCCGGCTCCGGGATTGCTTTCCCTGTGGACTCAGTCCTTGTCTGGCCCCACACCCAGCTCTGAAATGCCTGAAATAAGGCGTAGGAAAAGCCAAGATGTCAAAAAAACAGGCACCTGGTTATTTGTAAAGCCACGCTCACCAGGCCATTTCCTAATGGGGAATAATAACGGCGGCAGCCCCTTTAGAAGCCCCAAAGCGCCCCCTCTCCCCTCCCCCACGGGGCCAAGTTCCCCCCATCCAGCCCAGCTCTTCCAGATTCCGCTCTGTGCTCCAGGATGCTTTTCCAGAGCTGGCCAAACTGCCTGGAGAGAGTTCTGGGCTCCGCCCCCCCAAGATACAAGCAGTCCCCCCATCCTCCCCCCCCCTCCGGGGCGAGAGTGGACTCCAGCAGGACCTGGACATGAGATCGGGGTGGAGAGCACCCCTACTCCCCAACTCCAATGAGGATTTATCGACCGGCTCCCCTGGGCAGAGACAAAAAAGTGGCAAAGCTATCTCCAGAGGGAGGGGGGCCAGGCAAGCTCTGGAGGCCCCCAGGGATCGAGTGCCCTGTGCCTTGGAGAAGCTCGGGGTTCGGGGACTGCTCCAGGCTCTCGGCCCCCCTCCCCACTGGGTGCCCTGCCTAGCCCCCCGCTCAGGGGGCGTGGTGCCAGCAAGCCGTCACGGGTTAGCCACGGGTCAGGTGCCGCGGGGCCGGGGGCCGGCCGAAAGGGCCGCTTGTGCTCTGGCCAGGCAGGGGGAGGCCCCACAGGGAGCCCTTTCATTTCCCAGAGAGGCCGGGCGGCTCCCAGGGGCAGGAGTCCAACAGAAGGGGAATTGTCCGCGAGAGGCGCCGCTCCCCCACCGGGAGAGACCCAGTCCGGGAGGAGAACAGGGCCATTGTTCACCCCGAGCAGCCTCAGCCAGGCTCCCCCAAATCATTTCTCACGGGGTCATCCTCCCCTGCCCTCCCCCAGCCTGGGGTGCGTGTGTGTGTGTGTGTGTGTGTGTGTGCAGTCACTCCTAGAACAACACGGTGTGGGAGGTGGGCAGGGGGCAGAGGAGGGCGGCAGGAGTTTCCCACGGGCAGAGAAAGTCACATGCATGTCCATGTGAGCCCCACCCAGGGGATCGTGGGGGATCTCTGGGAATTGGAGTCGTCCATTCCAGAGTCTGACGTGGGGAGACTGGGGGTGTTCAGCTCAGGGGACCCCGGGTCTAGCCTGTGCTCAGCAAGAGCTGAATTCAAATCTTTCCTCAGACACTCCTGACCAAATGCCCTGCCTCAGTTTCTCAAAACTGGCACGTGTAGAGTGCTTTAAGATCTGCAGTGTTTTCATATATTAACTCATGTGCTCCTCAACCACAACGCTATGCTATTTGACATCGAAGGAAACTGAGGCAGGCAGAGTCCAAGGGCCTTGCCAGGGTCACACAGTTGGTGTCTGAGGTAGGATTTGAACTCATATCCAGCAGTATTCATTCCCTCTTTACTTCAAGGAAGGGGTGAGCTGCAGGGAGGGGGAAGAGGTTCTGAAGAAAATCCTCCCCCCCCCCCCCCGTTGCTAACTCTGTGGGACCAGGAGGGAATCCCTTTGGCCCTGAACCTCAGTTTCCCCATCCTTAAGGCCAGTCTGGATCTGGGATCCCACATGCCAGTTGTGAAAGGGGGTGAGAAGCAGAAGGGGGGAGGGCCCGCGCCCTTCAGGGAGGGACTGACTATGTAAGGCAAAACCATGTGTCCGGCCCGAATTACACAGCTCCTCCTCGTTTCCCAGCCCTTTCTCCACGAGCCCTGGCCAGCTTCTGCTGCCGGGGCCTCCCTCCTCTTGCTGGGAATCAGTGAGGGAAGTGGGGGTCCCTCCCCCAGCTCAGAAGTGAGGGTGTCCCCGACCAGGCAGCTGGGGGGAACGGGAGGGTCACCCCCTTTCAAACACGAGGGGACCTCTCGGCCCATCCTCCCTCACAGACTAGCAGCTCCCACCCGAGGCACGACCACTGGTGTTCGGGGCACCGGGCTGGGGGCCACCCACCTCCAAGAGGATTCTGGGTGGCCCCAGTGACCCTGTCCTGTCCTCAGATCCTCAAATACATCCTGAGCCGCGAGATCAAGGAGAAGCCCCACAGGAGCCTGTCGAGGAAGTTCACGGACTGGGCTTACGGCCCCGTCTCGTCCTCCCTGTACGACCTCACCGACGTGGACACCACCACGGACAACTCGGTGCTGGAGATCATCGTGTATAATACCAACATCGACGTGAGTGGCCCGCCCCTGTCCGAGGCTGGCACTGCCCATGGCCAGAGCCCAAGGGCATCTCTCCCCGGGCCTGCTCGGGGGTCCTCAGAGGATAATGGGGGTCCCCAGAAGCCCTGCCCCCCACTCACAGGGCTAGGACTGAGGCACAAGGGCCTTGGGGCCCAGGAGGACAGGATTTGGGAGAAGCCTGGGGGGAAGGGCAGGTCCTGGGAGTAAGGGCCTGGGGGAGGCCTCTAGCCCCTCCACTGAACACTTTGGAGCGGTCCAGCCGTTCCCTTGGGTCCCAATGAAGAGCAGGTATGGGGGACACTTACTCAGTCCTTGGCGCTGGAGAGTGACAGGGGTCCTATTCCCTGCTGGACACTTCCCCGGGTCCCACAGCCTTCAGGTGTGGCTGCTGCCCTCTGCTACCATCTGCTGGAGGGCAGTGCCTAGGAAGCCTGACTCTGGAAAGGAAGGGTGCAGGCTATGAGCTACTGCACCCAGGGGCGGGCGGGCCTCCAAAGCCAGCAGAGTGGCTAATTAAGAGGCTGTTTGGGGGCTTTCCCACAAGGGAGAAATTCTGATGGGGGCTTAGAAACTCCCGCTAAACTCCCCAAGTGGGCCGTACCCCCCAAAGCCCACCAGGGAATGCCACCGAGTCCAAAAGAAAGCCACGAGAGCCGCGGGAGAAAGCAGCCCACCTGCTGGGGCCGTGGCTGTCTTGTCACCCCCCCCCCAATTCTGGGGCCTGAACCTCCTGTTCTCTCATCTCCCGGCCTTAGAACCGCCATGAAATGCTGACCCTGGAGCCTCTGCATACCCTGCTGCGAATGAAGTGGAAGAAATTTGCTAAATACATGTTCTTCACGTCCTTCTGTTTCTATTTCTTTTACAATATCACCTTGACCCTGGTCTCTTACTATCGGCCACGGGAGGAGGAGGTACGTGGGATCTCCACCGGCCCGGAGAGACTCCTGAACAATAGCGTAAGCCAATCATCCTCCTTACTAATCTCGAGTCTAGCTGGACTAGATTTCATGCACAGGTGCCATCAGGGGGCACGTCTGTGTCCCCATGGGAAGACAGGAACCCTGCCCGGCCCGGCCCTGGGTGTCGTACTGAGGGTCCGGCCCGAGGTCTTGGGCACAGAAAACAGCAAGGGGGTGGGGTGGCAGAACTGGTTCACAAGTTCAGTGTCTGTCCTTCGCAGCATTTTCTTCCCTGGCAGTCAGAGGTCATAGGACCCTGGCATCTAGGACTTCAAAGTCCATGTAGAGGAGAAAACCCTCCCATATAGCATAGGCTTGGTCAGAGGGGTATCCAAGGCCTCCACCTGGGCCCGAATTGTAAAGGCCCAGGAGGCTGGTGTCATCGGATTCAAGTATTGTTGGGGATAAAGAGGAAGGAGACTGGAAGAGGAGGTGGGAGCAGTCCCCGTGAAAAGGACTTTCGGTGACATTTTTATTTGCTGGAAAGGGGGGACGGAGGAGATTCAGAAAAGAAAAGAAGCTGCCGGTGATTATCGATTAACATCCCAACGTATGCAAAAGGACACAATCTATAAATGTCAGGAGTCGGCGGCCCCTGGCGGGGCAGCTTAGATAAGTCACTTCCCTTCATCTGTAAAAGAAGAAATAATAATAAAAACAACAATAGCTAGCAAGGATCTAACTTGGTGAAATGTGCAAAGCACTTTGAGATGTGATCTCATTGATCCTGTTAATCCATCTCCTGAGAAATCCTCCTTTTACCAATGAGGAAACGGGGAGACTAAGATTCAGTGACTTGTCCAGTGTCATTTAGCTAGTAAGTATCTGAGACGGGATTTGAACCCAAGACTTCCTCACTCCAGGCCCAACATTCTATTCACTGTGGCAGGACCTATTCATGTCTCTCTTGCCTTATGGAGCTTTTGGAAGGCTCTATAGAGATACTGAAATATACCCAGCATCTTAAACTATGGCAATGTTTGATTTGTATACTTATTTTATATATATTTATGTGACCCAGGGTCAGGTAAATTTTCTCAGGTAAAAAGGGGTCACAAATGGGAAAAGTCTACGGAGCCCCGAGATAGAGAACAGAGGTGATCACAGTGCGAGAAGTCTAAAGCCAGTCGTGCACATTATATGAGCCGAGGGTCACAGTTGAAGCAGGAAGGAAAGGGGACAATACTTGCTCCATTTTCTTCATGGGGAGAGTGTCTGCCTTGGGCTTGGGATAAGCCGGATGGGTCAAGGTTGTGTCTCCTGTGGGTTCTCTAAAGTCAGGTCTGTCCTGAAAAGGAGAGCTAAGAGGTGGAATCGCCCTAATGCCAGATCAGTTCAGGAAGGAGAGTGAGAGGAGAGCAGCCCCATGTTGGTTGCCTGCCAAGCCAGAGCAGCCCCATGTTGGCCGCCCTGCCTCCCCTCCTTGGAGCGCTTTGGAGGTGAAGGCATTTGCTCAGATCCAGGTGGGACTGGAGGCCATGGAGACCCCTGGAAGTCTCTGAGACCAGTCCCAAACACTCCTGGAGAGCCCGACACAAGCGCTGGCTCCCTGGGAGCCTCTGGCATGACAGGAAGTCCCCAAAGGACCCTGACACTCTCCTGTCTCCACTTTTTCCAGGCACTACCGCACCCACTAGCCCTGACGCACAAAATGGGATGGCTGCAGCTCATCGGGAGGATGTTTGTGCTGATCTGGGCCACATGTATCTCCGTGAAAGAGGTTAGTGGCCTTTACCTTCCCCACCTGCCCAGCCATTAAGGGGGATGCTAACAAAAGCTGGGGTGTCCATGGCACTGGAAGAGCTGCCTGCTGCTTGATCGGCTCACAGCTCTAGGCGAGCCCCCAGGCACCTGAAGCACTGGTCACTCAGCATGGGAGAACAATGCCTGGGGAGAGATGGGGCCACCATGCCTCCAGGAGCTGGTACGTCAGGAGGTCAGGCCACAGGGACAAGTGTCCTTAGCTCCTTGGGCCTCGATTTCCCATGTGTCGATAGGCATATTAGTGACAAGAACATTTCTTAGTCCACTAGTATTTGTGTGAAACCCTTTATCCCATGCTTACTGCAACCCTGGGAGAAGAATATTGCGGGCAGCACCTCCATTTTATAGCTGGAGAAACTGAGGCAGACTTTCTCTCTGCTGGTCTCGCTTTCTCTCCAGTCTGTCTCTCGTCTCCCCCTCCTGTGTCCTTCATGTGTGCTACATCCCTCTCCCCTAAACCAACCCACTGGCTATTTTCATTTCCTTCCTCTCTCATTTGCATTTTCTCAGCTCAGATGCCTCCACCTCCATGAAGCCCTCCCTGACTCTGCTCCCCACCCTTCTCCCCCAATCCCGAGAGTTATTTGATTTCCCCTTTGTCCCTGGACACCTCTGACCTATATTATGCTCATCTGCATCTGAGTTGCCTCCCTCGGTTGTGAAAGGTCCTTGAGGACAGAGGTGACCAGAACCACGTTTGGCACAAGAGTTAGACCAGCTCCTCAAGCCTCCAATAAAGGGCTTTTGGGGGTGGGGGTGGGGCTGGGATACTCCCTGGTCAGCCATCTTCTTCCTCCTTCCCTAGGGCATTGCTATCTTCCTGCTGAGACCCTCAGACCTGCAGTCCATCCTCTCGGACGCCTGGTTCCACTTTGCATTGTGAGCGTGCACCATGTACTTGTGGGGGAGGGGATGCCAGCTATGGCCATTCTTGGCTGGGGAGAGGGAACAAGGTCCCTGTCCTAGCTGAGGGAGGCAAGCACGGGCAATGGAAGCATCGCCTGTTTTTGTAACGATAGCTCTGACTACAGGAGGTGCCCTGGATCTAGAAGGGGTGCTAAGGACCACCAATGGGGCTCCTTTTAATGATTTGGAGGGCACAGAGGAGGCTCCAAGGAGAGTTAGTGGGTGATAGTTGGGTAGGGCTGACCCTGGGAGAATGACAATAGGCAGCAGAAAGAAAGCAGAGCAACTCTACTTTATTTTGCTTATGGTCCAAGATCTGGAAAGGACGGACCAAAAGGTCCCTGAGACCTAAGGGACAATTTGAGATTACCTGGCAGCCCTGGATGGGTGCCAGGCTGGTGGCAGCTATGAGGGTACCTTTATATCACCCTCTTCCAACCCCGGACTTTTGGTAAATGTTGCCTAGATGGGAGAGGTGAGGGAAGGATAATCACAGGCTTCAAAAAGGCCTCGGGTCTGATGCTCAACTAAAGAAAGGGGGGTGCAAACAATAGATGGGTGACCTTACCCTTGACTCCTGGCACAATCCTAGAGCACATTGTTAAAGGGCTGGGTGGTAAACATGTAAGAAAGGGAGCAGTGATCACAGGAGCCTTCATCGGGAACAGGCCGGGTCCAGTAAATATCATTTTGGTTTTTGAGCCGAATTAAATAGGCCAAAGGATGCCACAGCTATCACCTGCCTCGGTGCCCATGATGCATTTGGCGAGCTGTCACGGGCTAGTCTCGGAACAAGGGCAGCCAGGCAGGCCCTGTAGTCATTGGAGCTCGGTGGGCTCCAGTGGAGCGCCTGAGCCCGAGCCGTGCTGTCCACCATATTTATCTCTGATGTGACTGAAGACATTCACATCAAATTTGCGGGTGACAGCAGGGACCGCTAGCAAAGGCCCAAGTGAGGCAGCTTCCCCAAAGAGTGTAGTGGGGGAGAGATTCAGACCACACCTGAGGAGATGGGACTCCATGAGTACAGGTGTACAGCCTCCTAGTGGGGTGCTAAAAGCCCACTTCCCAAGGGGAAGAAGGAGGCCCTTGAGCATTTTAGAGGCCCCTCGGTCACCAACATAAGGAGGAAGCTAAGAAAAGCTTGATCTTAGACTGCTAGAAGGTGGTTGTGGGGAGGAGGGGAGAGGGAGGGGCTGGGATCTAGGAGAGCTCCTTTGGACCTGGCCCCACTCGGGCCCCATGGGATGCAGGGTCAGTTCTGAGCCTCAGTTTTGGAGAGACACCGATCCGTTTTTGAGCAGCCAAGGAAATGGCCGGGATGGTGTGGGGCCACGAGAGAGGGGCGGGGGAACTCGCTGGGACTCGGGGGACAAGGGAGCTGGCTTTGAATTCTGGGCCAGGTGAAAGATGGTGGAGCCTGATTCTGCTTGGGCCTGGAAGGTGGAAGTGGCAGTAGGGAATGGGACCGAGGCAGGAAGACTTCCCAACAATTGGGAGGAGAGAAAAGGGAGCTTGGAAGCTTCCTGGTTGGAGCTTCTGGTTCAGCTCTGAGGCACACTAGGGGGCTCCTGAGCTCTTGGCCCCCTCAGAGGTGTGAGTTGCCTCCAGCCCCCCGGCTGCCACATACAGGGAGCATTTCTTTTTCTCCCCACTCAGGAGCATTTTATTTTTTTCCCAATTACGTGTAAAAATAATTTCACCGTTCACTTATGAGATTTTGAGTTCCAATTTTCTTCCTCCCCCCTCCCCTCTCCCCTCTCCCCTCTCCCTTCCTCAAGATGGCAAGCAATCTGACATGTTATACGTACATGATCATATTAAACGTATTTCCACATTAGCCATCGACAAGCATTTATTAAGCACCTATTGTGTGCCAGCCATATATAAATAGAAAGGATGCAGTTGTGGGGAGAGAGAAGAGCTGCTCTGCTCAGTCAGTGGGCATGGGCCAGGCCCTGTGCTGGGCACTGGGTCCTACATTTTCTCCAAGAAAGCCCCATACCCAATATAAGTCAATCCCAAATAGAGATGTGACATATGCAGTCATTTGGGGGCACACCAGGGAGGGCCTCTTGGAGGAGGCAGCTCTGGGGCTGAGCCTTGAAGGGGAACCTAATCTTCTAGACCACAGGTCAAGGGCTTCCCATCTCAGACCCGCTGATGGTGCAAACAAAGCTGGGGTGGGCATCCCCCCCCTTAAAGTCCTGGTGACTTCCTAGGACAGAGGGCTGACTGGCAGCGATGAATAGGCCTTTCTTTGCAAACAGTGGTTCCTTCAGCCTCCCTGCCTGCCCTAAGGAGCATTGGGGGAAGGGGAGCCCAGGGGAGGGGGGAGTTCTGAAGTCCAAGGCTGCTGCTTCCTAGGAAGGGTTCCCAAACCCTCTCTGCTTCTGTGGGGCTGGGCACCCAGAGTGAGCCCTAAGACCAAGGGGGCTCAGTGTCCATTTATGCAGTTACTCTTGCCATCCAAGTCATCAAACAAGCATTTATTAAACACCTGCTGTGTGCCAGGCTCTAGCCGTACAAAAACACAGAGTGAAAAATCCTTCGAGAGCTTACATTTTGGGGGAGCAGGGAGAGAACGGGAAACAGCATGTCCACACCGAAGCAAGCACCCAGAAAGCGGCAGCCGTCTCGGGGGAGAGGGCAGCCACTAAGCTGAAGCCTGAGGGAGCAGGATGAGGGGGGACTCTCCTGGGCAAAGGCCTGGGAGAAGGGGTGTCCCAGCACTGGGTCCTGGGGCTGGGGAGGTGCTCCCTGGGGGGCTCTGTGTGGGGTCCCCGGCGGCTCCCTCAGCCCCCTGTCCTTGCCCCCCCAGCTTCATCCAGGCCGTGCTGGTGATCCTGTCGGTCTTCCTGTACCTGTTTGCCTACAAAGCGTACCTGGCCTGCCTGGTGCTGGCCATGGCCCTGGGCTGGGCCAACATGCTTTACTACACGCGAGGCTTCCAGTCCATGGGCATGTACAGCGTCATGATCCAGAAGGTTAGCTGCTGGGGGGCCCCCAAGGCACAGGCCTACTGATGGGCCGGCCTCCTGGCGCGGGCACAGGCGCCAGGGCAGCTTTGGGTGGGCAGGGGGCTCTGGCCTCGGTCCTCAAGTGCGGAGGGCCAGAGCGCTGATGTTCCCCTCCCGGGGACCCTGTCCTCAGGGGCTTACAGGCTTGTTGGAGAGGCTGGTGCCCGGGAGCGGAGCCAGGGTGGGAGGCTTCAGGCGGGCAGCGGGATGCAGGTTTCCTGCTGGAAGAGAAGGCCCAGGGGCTCGTGGGGCACGCGGACATCCCGTCCGGTCCCTCACGCCTAGCTTCCTCGCTTCCAGGTCATTTTGCACGACGTCCTGAAGTTTCTCTTTGTGTACATCGTGTTCCTACTTGGCTTCGGCGTGGGTAAGTGCCCGGGATTGCCCTTCATTGAAGAGAGACTGGCCAAATGCTGGGGCGTTGCACCTCCTGCAGGTCTCCCATCCAGGAGCGGGCTGGCTCAGGGGCACCAGACGCACACAGTGGGCCTTAAGACGGCCCAGGGCCCAGCCCTGGCCATGCACACAGTGGGCCTTAAGATGACCCAGGGCCCGGCTTGGCGCAGCCCCCACCACGCACACAGATGCCCTTGCCAGCCCGCCCCGGGCCTTCCCCCAGACCCATTTTCAGCCCTAGTAACAGTCAGTTGGCAAGCCACTGAGTAGTTGTTGTCCCGTGTACCCGAGTGGGAAGCAGCAGCCACTGTTAGGTTGGAATCGGTGCCTGAGAGCAGGGGTGCAGACGTGGCGTCGGGGGGCTTTCAGGAGGCTCTTGGGTATAGCCGGTGGCCGGGCCCTTCCACGCCCCGTCGTTTCCCCGGGGCCTGGATGCACCCTGGTGCAGGAAGCGAGCCAGGACACCAGGAAGAGCGCGGTCCCCTCCGTCTCTAACAGGGAGCCTGGGCGCTGAGACAGCCACGAGGCAGGGCTCTGCTCCCCGCCAAGCTCCACTGCTGTTCCCTAGATCTCAGGCCCCGCTGACCCACCCCTCCCTGGCCACTTCCACAGGCCACAATTCTCCATTCACTTAGTTCCCTCTTAGCTGGGGAAGCTGATGGAGCAAACTTGGCCCTGAGAAACTCTGGAGAAAGCTGAATAGGGACAGAAAGGACTACGCGCTTTCCTCAGCAGCACCCGGCACCGGCACAGAATCTGACCGGGGTTAGGGCATAAAAGCCCCACGATCAGAACCCGGAGGCAGAATGACAAAAAGTACAACTGAAGGGCCAGGGAAAGCCAGACTAAAAGCTGAGGCAGTTCACTCACCCCACGCCAAGGACTCAAGGGGCACCGGAGGGGTGG
Organism: Myrmecobius fasciatus; assembly: GCA_023553655.1. Taxonomy (NCBI): domain Eukaryota; kingdom Metazoa; phylum Chordata; class Mammalia; order Dasyuromorphia; family Myrmecobiidae; genus Myrmecobius; species Myrmecobius fasciatus. Next base: position 41,659 of record JAJPUD010007127.1, on the reverse strand, counting down.
GGCCGTTTGCTTCGCGGGCAGAGAAGGTAACTCCCGCTCCCTCCCCAGCCCTCGCCTCCCTCATTGAGAAGTGCCTGGACAACAAGGGCGAGTGCAGCTCCTACGGAAGCTTCAGCGACGCGGTGCTCGAGCTCTTCAAGCTCACCATCGGCCTGGGAGACCTCAACATCCAGCAGAACTCCAAGTACCCCATTCTCTTCCTCTTCCTCCTCATCACCTACGTCATCCTGACCTTCGTCCTGCTCCTCAACATGCTCATCGCCCTGATGGGGGAGACCGTGGAGAACATCTCCAAGGAGAGTGAGCGCATCTGGCGGCTGCAGGTGGGTGGCCCCGGGCTGGGGGGGAAGGGCCCCAGAGGGGACCATGGACCTGGCCAAGGTCATAGGGCAAGGCAGTGACAAAGCTGGCACCGAGACAGGCTCCCGCCATTGAGCCTTAGCGGCCGTTGTGGGGGGGTAACGTCCAAGAAGCTGGCTTCCTTGCCCGCCTTTGGCGTGGCCTTGATCCTGCGAGGCCCTGAGCCAGGTCAGGAATCCAGGAAAAAAGCATAAAGCAGGGCTGCCCTTGGGGGGCAACGGGTACGGGTGAGTCCCACTCTAAGAGGAGGAAGGGAACCAGGCGTCCTGGTGCAGGCAGCAAAGGCCGTACGTACTGGGACAGGGGCGCAGAGGACAGAGGGCACCCCGGGAATATGGCCTGGAGGCATCGAGGCCAGCCGCTGTGGGGAACAGAGAGGGCAGTACCTGTCCCCGAGTCACACAGCCAGGAAGGGAGAGAGCGAGCATGAACCTGGGCTTCCCAGCCCCCGGACTCCCCCAGCAGCACCCCCCACTGCGGGCAGGCTCCTCGCTCTCTCCGCCTCAGGGGGCTCCTGGGCGGGGTCTGAGGGTCTCAGCCTGTGCTCGTGTCCCCCCCACAGAGAGCCAGGACCATCCTGGAGTTTGAGAAACTGCTGCCCGAGTGGCTGCGCTGCAAGTTCCGCATGGGAGAAGTGTGCAGGGTAGCCCAGGAAGACTTCAGGCTGTGCTTGAGGTGAGTGTCTGGGCCCCC
>JAJPUD010007127.1:709-14613 GCA_023553655.1 Myrmecobius fasciatus | reverse complement strand
GTGGTGGCGCCCTCTGCTGCCCAGTTACCTCGGCGTGGTGGCGCCCTCTGCTGCCCAGTTAGTTACCTTGGCGTAACCTATCACCACCCCCTTTGGATTGGAGGCGGGCTCTCTCCTCTGGGCGGGCTTTTTAGTGGCCGAGGGAGGGAGCAGAATGGGGACGAGGCAGGGCCTCTTGAGTGACAGGTGGGGCTTGGCTTGGGAGAAGCGGAAGAGGGGCGGGGCGCGCGGCCGTTGCGCAGGCGCAGTGGCGATGATTGCTTGTCCCGCCCCCCGGTCAGGCGCGCCTGTCTGTCCCTCAGTCTGTCAGGGAGGGCACGTGAACCGAAGGGGCTGGCCGTGGAGCCGAGGGCTGGAAGAGCGCGCCCGCTGCCATGAAGAAGAGCGTGCCGGGCGGCTTGACCCGCCTGACCGCAGGTACGGCGCACGGGCGCTGGCCCGCCTCGCCTCTCCTCCGGGGGCCGGAGGCCTCGAGGTCCCGCCTGTGGGCCGGAGGAGGTGTTCTGCGCATTCGCCCCGCACAGAGCTGCCCTTCCCTCCTTGGGGTGCGAGGAGCGCAGTGAGGGTCGGGGTGGGCCGCCCCTTGGCCCGTGGCTTCTCTTCGAGTTCGCCCTCCTGGTTGCACTCCCCTCCCTCAGAGTCGACATCTCGGACCTCCGCCGGGTCCGCCCCGGGCACCGCGCTCGGGTGTCCAGTCACGTGCCCTGGCCACCCAGAGGCTCGCTTGGGTTCTGGGCCGTGAGAAAGCCGAGCCCTCCCCGGAGCAGAGCCGCTGGGTGGGGGGTGGGAACCCAGGGTCGTCTGAGATGATGTCACTCCGCCCTCCTCCAAGGTTAAGCCCCTTAATGGGCAGCAGGAACGAGGATTGTCTAGGATGACGTCACCCGCTGCCCCAAAAGCCGATTCCCGCCCCCCAGATTCGCCCGATGGGGGTCAAACCCTGGGATCGGCCGGGATGACGGCACCCCGCCCCCGGTGACAGGGGCCTCCTGGTTTATCTTGTCCCGGAGAAGGCCTGGCGGTGCCAGCGAGAGCTCTGGTTCCTTTGTTCTTTGAGGCCCGTGGAGGCCAGGAGGCGCCTGGGCTGCAGGGGGGTCCCATCCCCGGGTCACCCACGGGGTTCTGTCCCGGGCCTTCTCGTGGTTCTCAGCTGGCCTCAGTCTTGCCCTCCAGTCTTTCTGGACGCCCACGTACCCAAACTGATCCGGTTCCCCCCCCAAAAAATTTTCCTGTTACTGTCTGGCTCATTCCTGGCCGCTTTTCCTCCGAGAAACTTTAGACGACCTCGCTTTGGGGGTACATAAAATAGGCGAACAAATCAAACGTTTCCTGCTAACAAATCATAAAGAACTGTTCTTTAAAACAATTCTCTGGTACACAAATAATTTGACCATTTTCTAGAGGAAAGCAGATTTGCATACTAATGAGATGGATTGCTTGATCCTTTTTACATAAAGAATCACATCCTAGGGAAACAATTGGTACCTTTCAAAGTTGTCAAATTTTCGAGTTAGGAGACCCCTCAGGGTCTTCGCAGTCAGCCAGGCTGGAAACATAGGAGTCATCATCTTTGCAGCACCTCCCAAATACTGCCCTTCCTCTCCTCTGATTCTTCCCCCACCGGGGTACAGACCCTCTACCTCACACCTGAACTACAGCACCAGTGATGGAGGTGGCCTGCCTGCCTGCCTGCCCCCCAGTCTCTCTTCAAACTACTAGTTTTCTTGAATGGTAGTTCACAGGGAACACAGCTCCTCTGCCCCCCAGGGAACCCATCACCTTCCTCTGTATCAAATATAAAAGGCTCTTTTTAGAGCTAGGCAAGCTCCCCCCTCCCACCCCATCTTTCTGGTCATATAGCTTCCTCCCATGTAATCTGCAGGCCAGTAGCATTGGCCTAGTGGCTGCTCTTTGCACAAGAAGCTCCATTCCCCAATGCAGGCACTTTCTCTGTTGTCTCCTGAGATGCTCCCTCTGTTCACTGCAGCCTCCAGGCTCACTGCAGCCTCCAGGGTCACTGCAGCCTCCAGGCTCACTACTGCCTCCAGGTTCCATCCAGCTAAAACCCCATATTCTCCAAGGTCTTTCCAAGTCCCCCAGGGCCTCTCCTCTGTTATTTCCAACTTGTCCTTTCTATTTGGTCAAATGTAATTGTTTGCATTTTGCCCCCCCCCCCATGAGGCTGGAAGGGCTTTGAAAGCAAGGGTGGTTTCTGCTTTCCTTTCTCTCTTCAGCCCTTCCTTAGCCCAGTGCCTGGCACATAGTAGATGCTTAACAGAGCACTGAGAAGGTGAAATGTGCTTGAGTTGGAGAGGGAGGCAGGAGATGGGCAATACTTCTTCTGAAACAAAAATAAAATTGGTTCTTCAGAGAGAGAATGATGTTATTGCCAAACGTAAGCTCATAAGCATGATCCAGTGTAACAGCTGGAGTGGGACACACAGACATTGTCCACTCCACGAGGAAAGGTGATGTGCTGATTGGCTATTGACTGGTGTTCTCTCCCCTGTAGGCTGTTTGCCTGTACCTCTGTTCAATCAGAGAAAAAGGGTCCGGCAGCCTTTCACATCCAGCCCAGGCACGGCATCTGAGGCTCAGGATTTTCCTCCTCTGCCATCAGGTAGGGAAAGCGGGTGAGTCTGAAAGGTGTGGAGTCAGGAACCAGGAGCAATTCTCCATGCAGCTTTGTTTTCATGTATCTTGCTTTTCTTCCTTGGCCTGCCTTTTTGTTCTTCTCTCTCTTCAGACATTGGAATTGCACCTTTATTATTCCAGACAAACCAGTCTGAGTCACCTTGTTTCCAGGGCTTCTGTAGACTTTGACTGGTTTTTAATTAGACAGTAACTTCCCTGTGTGAAGATCACTTGCTTTTTATAGCACACAGGATGTTCCTGTTTATTGGAACCTTTTTTTTTCTTCTCAATAGTATCGTATTTTTCCAAATACAGATAAAGATAGTTTTTTAATCTTTATAGCAATCTTTTATTTTTGTTGTTGTTGTTTTAATAATAGCTTTTTTACTTTCAAAATCCCATGCAAAGATAGTTTTCAATTCACCCTTGTAAAACCTTGTGTTCCAAATTTTTCTTCCTCCCTTCCTCCACCCCCTCCCTTAGATAGCAAGTAATCCAATATGTGTTAAACATGTGCAATTCTTCTATATATATTTCCACATTTATCATGATGCACAAGAAAAATCAGATCAAAAAGGGAAAAAATAAGAAAAAAAAGCAAGCAAACAACAAAAAAGGTGAAAATACTATGTTGTTTTGGAACAACAAAAGGTCAAGAATTTCAATGGAATTAATGAAAAAAAAAAGGCAGATGAGGGTGGCCTTGCTGTGCCAGATCTAAAACTATATTATAAAGCAGCGGTCATCATTTGGTACTGGCTGAGAAATAGAGCAGTCGATCAGTGGCATAGGATAGGATCACAGGACAAACTAGGCAATAACTATAGCAATTTAGTGTTTGATAAACCCAAAGACCCCAGCTTCTGGGATAAGTACTCACCATTCGACAAAAACTGCTGGGAAAAATCGAAAATAGTGTGGAAGAAATGAGGGCTTGACCCACACCTGCCACCACATACCAAGATAAGATCTAAATGGGTTCATGATCTGGATATAGAGTGATATTATAAGCAAATTAGAGGAACATGGGATAGTTTACCTCTCAGACCTGTGGAGATGGTTTGGAACTCTTAACTGAACACCAGATAGATAATTTTGACTATAGTAAGTTAAAAAGTTTTTGTACAAACAAAACTAATGCAGACAAGATTAGGAGGGAAGCAATAAATTGGGAAATCATCTTTACATTTAAGGGTTCTGATAAAGGCCTCATTTCTAAAATATATAGAGAATTGTCTCATATTTATAAGAATTCAAGCCACTTTCTGATTGATAAATGGTCAAAGGATATGAACAGACAATTTTAAGATGATGAAATTAAAACCATTTCTAATCATATGAAAAGGTGTTCCAAATCACTATTGATCAGAGAAATGCAAATTAAGACAACTCTGAGGTACCACTACACACCTGTCAGATTGGCTAAAATGACAGGAAAAGATAATGACGAATGTTGGAGGGGATGTGGGAAAACTGGGACACTGATACATTGGTGGAACTGAATGGATCCAAACATTCTGGAGAGCAATCTGGAACTATGCTCAAAAAGTTATCAAACTGTGCATCCCCTTTCACCCAGCAGTGTTTCTATTAGGCTTGTATCCCAAAGAAATCTTAAAGGAAGGAAAGGGCCCTACATGTGCAAGAGTGTTTGTGGCAGCCCTTTTTGTAGTGGCTAGAAACTGAAAGCTGAATGGCTGCCCATCAATTGGAGAATGGCTGAATAAATTATGGTATATGAATGTTATGGAATATTGTTGTTCTGTGAGAAACGACCAGCAGGATGATTTCGGAGAGGCCTGGAGAGACTTGCATGAACTGATGCTGAGTGAAACGAGCAGAACCAGGAGATCATCATACACAGCAACAACAGTATTACATGATGATCAATTCTGATGGACATGGCTCTCTGCAACAATGAAATGTTTCAAACCAGTTCCAATTGTTCAGTAAAGAAAGCCATATACTCCCAGAGAGAGGGACATGATATATGGACTACAACATATCATTCTCATGCTCTTTGTTTGCTTGCATTGGGTTTCCTTTTTCAGTTATTTTTTGTTCATGTAGATACAATTGTTCTTGCACAGCAAGATAAGTATGGAAATATGTATACATATATTCGACTTGTCAAGTATTGTAATATAAATAACATGTAGTGGACTTCCTGCCATCTATGGGGAAGGGAGGGGAATAGGGGGGAAAATTTGTAATGGAAAGCTTTGTAATGGTCAATGTTGAAGAACTACCCATACATGTTATGCAAATAAAAAGCTTTAATAAAAACTACAAATAAAAAAATACTATATTGTGATCCACATTCAGCCCCCATATCCCCTTTCTGAGCGCAGATGGCTCTCTCCATCCCAAGTCTATTGGAATCATCCATCAAAATTGATCAACCCATGCTTGTTGCTGTGTACAGTGTTCTCTTGGTTCTACTCACTTCACCTAGTATCAATCCATGTAAGTCTCTCCAGGTGTAAAGATAGTCTTCAACATTCATTTTGGTAAAATTTTGTGATCCAAATTTTTCTCCCTCCCTCCCTTACCCACCTTACCTGGGGTGCAATCTGATAGAGGCTAAATGTGTGCAGTCCTTTTAAACATATGTTCATATTTGTCATTTTATGCAAGAAAAATCAGACCAAAAGGGAAAAAAACCACAAAAAAGAAAAAACAAACAAACCAAAGATGGAAAGACTGTGCTTCGATCCACACTCAGTCCCCATGGTCCCCTTTCTGGTTGCAGATGGCTCTCTCCATCACCAGTCTATTGGTATTGGCCTGAATCACCTCATTGTTGAGAAGAGCCGAGTCCATCACAGTTGATCATCACATAGTCTTCTTGTTGCTGTGTATAATGATCTCCTGATTCTGCTCATTTCCCTCAGCATCAGTCCATGCAAGTCTCTCCAGGCCTCTCTGAAATCGTCCTGCTGGTCATTTCTTACAGAACAATAATATTCCATAATATTCACATATCCTAACTTATTCAGCCATTCTCCAATTGATGAGCATCTACTCATTTTCCAATTTTTTGCCACTACAAAGAGGGCTGCTATAAATTTTTTTGCACATATGGGTCCTTTCCCCTCTTTCATGATCCCTTTGGGATGCAGACCCAGTACTTTCTCCGTCTTTCCTTCTTTTTTGTTGTTGGTATTTGAGTCTTTTTGTACAAAATGGCTAATTTGAAAACATTTTACATGTTTGTATATGTATAAACCTATGTCAAATTGCTTCCTCTCAGGGAGGAGAGAGGAAGGAGATAAGGAGGGATAGAATTTGGAAGTCAAAACATGCCAAGAAATATTAAAAATTGTTTTTATATGTAACTGGAGGAAAAATGGAAATTTTTAAAAATCTTGTTGACAGACTTAAAAAAAAAAAAGATGGGGAATGATGGAAGAGACCCAAGGATGGAGGGCACTGCCAGAAGTTGGTTAATCATAGCCTGTGGCAGCCAAGCTCAAGGATGGATGTAGGTCAGGCCAGAGCAGGGAGAATTAACCAGAAAAGCAGAGAGGAGTCAAATCTCTACGATTGCATTGAGCAGGAAACATCGGTTTGGGAGGGTGAGGGCTCGGGAAAGATGGGAAATGAGAAATTTCAGAGCTCATGGGAGAGGGAGCATTTGTCAGGGGTCTGGAAATCCGAGAGTGACCAAACCTGTGTGCACCAATGGCGCTGGCTCCCCATCTACCCGCTTCTCATCCTCTGCAGTTGTTGTTGGGGCCTTCTGGAGCTTCCCTCTGGAGGGCCCGCCTCGTGTTCGAGTGAGGGGATTCCCTTTGGAAATCTTGCTGCCAGGAGAGCACAGGATCATCCGTCTGTTACTGATGTCTAGCCCACCACATTTCCCATCTGTGCAGCTTTTTGCTGGTGTTGCTATGCCATGTGATTGGAACCTGCCCCAGCGGTGTGCTGCTGCCGCCCATTATTCTGTTTCTGTGGGAATTGTAGTCGTCTGTAAATCAAAGCCAAAGAACAGTACCGGAAGAACATTGGATCAGTCTCACACAGGAGCTTGGAGAAAAAGCTGCACGGGTCTCCAAGTCAGGCCAGCCCGTCCTGTGCCCAGCTTCTTCCTGGTTAAGAGATAGATACCTAATAATGAAAAATGTTGGAGGAGATGTGGGAAAATTGGGACACGGATGTATTGTTGGTGAGTTGTGGAGTGCTCCAGCCGTTCTGGAAAACTTTCTTGGATCTATGCCCAAAGGGCTATCAAACTGTGCATACCCTTTGACCCAGCAATGTCTCTACCGAGTCTGTATCCCAAAGAGATCTTAAGGGAGGGAAAGGGACCCAACATGTGCAGAAAGGCAGCCCTTTTTGTAGTGGCAAGAAACTGGAAACTGAGTGGCTGCCCATCAGTTGGCAAATGGCTGAATATGGTCTATGAATGCTATGGAATATGATTGTTCTGTAAGAAACGACCAGCGGGATGATTTCTGAGAGGCCTGGAGAGACTTGCATGGACTGATGCTGAGGGAAATGAGCAGGACCAGGAGATCATTGTCCACAGCAACAGCAAGATTATATGATGACTGTTCTGATGGACGTGGCTCTTCTCAACAAGAGATGATTCAGGCCAGTTCCAATAGACCTGGGATGGAAAATGCCACCTGCACTCAGAGAGGGGACTGGGGGGGACAGCATACTATCTGCCACCTTTGGTTGTTTTTTCTTTCTCATATTTTTTGTCTTTTGATCTGATTTTTCTTTCACAGCATGACAATATGCAAATACATTTAGAAAACTTGCCCATGTTTAACCTGTAGGAGATCATTTGCTCTCTTGGGGAGCAGGGAAGGTAAGGAAGCGAAGAAGAAAAAATGAGCAGCACAAGGCTTTGCAAAGGTGAACCTTGAAAACTAACTTTGCATGTGTTTGGAAAAATAAAATACTATTTTAAAAAGAGAGAGAGAGAGGTGGGCACCTACAGGCCTGCTCAGTGGGCCGCTTGTCCATCTCAAGCCATGGTCTGCACAGGAGCCATTTGCATTCATTGGGGATTGTTAGGTCTCAGCAATCTTACTGCTGAGGTGCAATGGCATGACAGGCTTGATTCAGCCAGCTTGATGGCTCCTGAGCAGCAAGAGGGTTCCCTTTCTCTAGGCAGTCTCTTTCCTATTTGGGTCCTATGCTCGATGTCCATCACACTGGGGTAAACTCCTCAGGCTAGCACTTCCCTCATCAGAGGATGTCAGAAAGAGGGCTAATCCTTCAGTTTGTTCTGTCCTCCCTTGTCCAAGGAGTAGGAGGCAGAAGCGAAGGAGGAATTGCGTCCTGATGAGCCCCATTGGCTCCATCTGGGAACTCAGTTCTGGAGCCAGCTCAGGTCCCTTTCCTTTCAATTATGGGTCCAGTCCAATGTCCGTCTTGTGAGAAAACTTTGTTCATTTATGAGAATTGGGAGAACATTTTATTGCCTTGTTTGAATCTTTCCCCCATGAGGCTGGGAAGCTGGTCCCCCTCTACCTACTGTTCAGAGATTCTTATCCAGGGACCTCAGTTAATGTTGATCAGAAACCAGTCATCTGAAAATTGATGCAAGGAATTTTCTCCCAAGTGTATACACACACACACACACACACCCCAGGAAGTTTATCTGTCTTGTCTGAAAAGCGGCCCCAGGGGGCAAGTGGGACGCTTCCTTTCCTGGTTGCAGGGATTGCACCTGATTGCACTTCCCATCCTCCTCACAAAGCTCCTTATCGTTCCTCCTGTTAGAAATCAGATTATCTAATTTCAAATCCTGGTTAATCGTTTTCTTTTAATTAATTAGTTTTATTTGATTAATTGTTTTAATACATAAAAATCTATCTCACTGTCAGGGTCTTTGGACTGCCCAGGGAGGCCATTGGCCTGTGCCCACTTCGCTAATAAATCGCTTCGCTTGGATTGTCTCCTCCGTTATTATTATCAATCACAGGGGTCCCATTAAGCTGCCCCCTTTGCGGGACTCCTTGCCTGAGGGATGGTGAGCAGGTCCCTACGACTCCCACGCCTCGGTTTCCTCCTCTGTACAGTGAAGGGCCAGCCTTCAAGGGATGCCTTCCAATTCTAAAGCCTTTGTTTCACTGAATAGTAAAATCCCCGCTGGTCTTTTCGATAGGAGCAGGGAAAGGGGAAGCAAAATGGTCTGCTCCCAGACTTCCTAGGTCAATGGTTTGGATGGTAATGGGGTGAACAATGAGACATAGTATTAGTTCATGGGCTGCGTGGGGTGGGGACAAATAAATATCTGCCTTGGAAGCGCCTGCCTCTTCTGAGCATTCACCTTTTGTCTCCCTGGTCTTTAGATTTCGTCTGGGAGATGATGAAACCCGAGGTGCCGACGTTGCCGAAAATGGGGAATGCTGGGTAAGTGACTTTGGGTGTTTACCGAGAACTGCGCGTGCATTTATCTTGGATTTCTAAATTTGTAGCCAGATCTTTATTACTTAATATCAACATTTAGAAATGTTTCTTTGAAAGGCAACAGTCACCTGCTGTTCCTCCTCGAAGGCAAGAGAATGGGTTTAATCCCGGTCCAGGGAATGGGACAAGAAGTCATAATTGGAGTAATTGGAGGTGAGTATAATTCTAAGTGTCATTGGCTATGGAACTGCCGAAAGCCCTCCAACCCAATGAACCTCAGTCTCCTCATCTGAAAAATCGGGATAATCACAGGCTAGTTTTGAGGGAAGTGCTTCATAACATAAAGCACTTCATTAATAAGAATTGTTTAACCATCATTCATCATGTTTCCGCTGTGTGCCGGGGCACTGAGCAAAGTCTAGAGATTCCGAGGCAAAGATCCCCCTGCCCTCCAGGAGAAGGAGCCCTGGCTGCTAGGAAAACAGGCAATGGGGGTGAGGGAGGTGAGCCAGCTGGGGACGTGCCCCGCGATGTTCAGGGCACAGCTGGGGCAGAGATGGCGACGATAAATATCATAAAAGGGAAAGTGACTGGCGGGCAGCTGAGAGAAGCCGCCAGGACCCACGGAGGGGATAGTCAGTCAGAGCTGGGAATAGCCTGCTGCAGGCCTCCGGAGGAAAGGGGAAGAGGGAGCAGAGAGGAGGTGATGGGGCCAGGGAGGGGACCACAGGGAGGTGTCTGCTGGTCTGGGAGGAGGGTCAGCGCCAGGGTCAGGCCTGCAGTATCCAGCAGGCTTCCAGCAAGGTCAGACTTGAACTCGCAAAGGTCATGGCTTGGCCCTGGTTCGACCTGGAAGTCTTTCTGCCTGGGCAGAACCAGTAATAATGGATCCCAGAGGACTTGTAATGCTCAGGGAGAAACTGAGGCAGTATCACACATTGGAAATTAGGTAATGCTTTATTGATGTTGAGAGTTCAGAATCCATAGCTATGGATCAGGACTGGTGGGACTCACGTCTCAAAGTACGCAGTCCAGCCCAGAGACTGACACAGCCACAGCCATGTCAGCCCACTGAATAGTACAAAGTATTCAGCGCCTCATCGAGGGACGCCATGCATTACATAGGTTCTATAGTTCAGGGAGACAAAGAACTCGTGGGAACAGCTGAGCACATCTGGTGTCCGAGGAAACCACAAATTCAGTTCTGGCAGGTGGGGAGTAAAGAGCTGAGACAGAAACTGGGCAAGGAAGACAGTAAGTCTGGGTCCTAATGATAAGGGGGAGGTGGAGGCCGGCCATCTGGAGGTTTTATAACTCCTTTGGAATGTGAGTCCAATTATTTCTGATGGTCAGAAGGAGGGAGGTTGTTATTTTTGGGCAGAACAATTAAGGGAAACTGAAACAGCAACTGAGGGAAACTGAGACAGGGAAACTGTGGCACAACAGAGTGACAAAAAGAGCCAGGAAGATGGGGAGAAGGTCCAAGCCTGGGGGGGGAGTGGGTCTGAGAAGCCAGGGTAGCCCATGGGACCGTGCAGAGCCAGCAGGGCCCCAAGGAGTGCAGGGAGAAGTGAGTAGGTTTGGGGGCCCATGGTGGGGCATTGTATGGAAGCAGGCTGCAATGGTGCTGTCAGTTGGGGGCCCCAGGAATTGTTAGGGAGTTCCCCCTTTCTGGTTTACTTGGGGGAGTCCCTGCTGTTTTCTGGTAGAAAAGATGTAAAACCACAGCTTGAGGAGACGAAGGATGGAGGTTTTTAAAGCTTGGGCCGTAAGCCCCTTTGGCATCGGCCCCCAGACTGGCGCCAGGGATGCCCACACAAAGGAGGCAGTCTCCTTACCGAGGGAGACAATTAGTGCATGCAAAAATGTGGACAGCGCTGATATAAAGTTAATTAATGCAAATTGGTACAAAGGAGATGGGAAGGCCCTGGGGATGGGGGCAGGGTGGGCTCCAGCTCTGTCTCCAGGAGACAGAGGGTCTCCTTAGAGCACGTTCACAGTATGGGGGGGGGGCTGCTGGTGCCAAGGCCTGGAGGTGGGAGACAAAGTGTGGTGTGCGAGGAACAAAGAGAAGGCCGGGGAGATGTCTGGGGCTGGAAAGGGGGCTCGGGCCTGGGACGGGAGGAGTCTAAAAGCAGCAAAAAATTGCCCAAAACAAAACTGAGGTCTTGCTCTTGGCGAGGGCAGGAGGCAGCTGGGACGGGGGAGGGGAGGGCACCCGCAGGCTTGTCTGAGGGCAGCAGAGAAAAAGCTGGTAAAGGGGGAGACAGGAAAGAGAGAGGGGTCTGGGGTGGAGCCCCTTCCCCCGGGGTTGTGAGAAGCACCGTGGAGGCTCCCTCCCCAAGGGGCAGGGTGGGGTGGGCGTCCAGGCACCCTTTGTAGACAGGAGTACTTGTGCCACTAGCAGCTGCCCGAGTCTTGCCAAAGGCTTTTCCCCTTTACGCAAGGACTCAGGTAGAGTGTAAGCCTTTGCTGCTGACCTCCTTGCCTCCTTCACAGAGAGAGCTGAAAAAGCCTCCAGGGCTTGAGACCCATGAGGGGATGTCACCTGGCCAGGAGCTGGGGGGAAAATGGAGGCCAAGTCCCCCAAACTGGCCCCTGCCAGGCAGCCAGGTCAACTTGATCAAACAAAGGTTTTCTTAATCCTTTGGACCCCTTTGCTGGGGTTGGGGTGCGGTGTCCCCAATATTGTCGCTTTTAGGGACACTTTCTTCAGCGTGCCGATGAGCGGCCCATTTCTGGTCCTGTGACAAACTGGAAGTGACTTGTCCGGTCCCTGGGCCGTCTCCTCCCCTCCAGAGACGAGTTTGGAGCCGCAGGCGCGGCCTCCTCCCTGCCTTTGGAAGCCCCAAGGTCACTTGGGCTCCTGGGCAGTCAGGGTCACGAGCCCAGGAGGGGCCTCCTCTTGCCTGGCCCAATGGCCGATGGGGGAACCTTGTGACAGCAGACTTGGCCAAGCGCCCTGCTGCTGCCATGAGCACTTGCCTTTTGCCCCACATAGGGACCCAGCCCCCTACAAAAGGGCCACAGAAGCACGGTCCACCCACCTCGCTCCCACTGCTTCTCGGCTTGAGGCTCTGGATGGCCCCAGGAAGTTAATCTGGGGCTGCCTTTGGTTCTCCCGGACGCCCTGCTCGCCAGAGCCAGTGCCGAGGGAGGCGGGCTGGCGTTGCCCTTTGTCCAGGGGTACCGTCCTTCAGCCGCGCTCACTCCAGCACAACCATGAGAGACCCACTTAGGGGCTGGGGAGAGGCTGGGGGGAGCTAGATCTTTTATTGAGGCTTTGGGAAATTGGAGAGGATCTTCTCAGAGGCCACCCCAAATTGTCTCGTGACGTTACAGCTTTGGAGAAGACGGGACAAAGGCCTGGGACGGAAATGAGTTTGCCCCTCCAAGGAAAAGCTCGAGCGCAGTGGCCGGCAGTGGGCCCGGCCTCGAGCCTTTGGGACCAAATCAGAATTGGAGACAGTCAGACCGGGCTCCCGCGGAAGTCTGCAGAGCCCCGTACCCTCCGAGGATGACGGGGGCCCAAGGGCCGGGCGCCCTGCAGGCGGCCAAAAGCAATTCTCAACCGAGTCACCTTAAGAGAAAAGCCTTTGGCAGAGGTACAGAGGAAAAGGCCATCAAGGTAAGCTAGTGCCAAGCCCGGGGCCCAGCTCCCGGCCCGGAGCGAGCCCCCAGCCGCCTGACCGCCTGAAAATGGAGCCGGCTCCATAGGTGACGTCCCCCTGCTGTTTCGAGCTTTGTCGAGGGCCCAGCCAACTAGAGATAAATGGGGTCGGTGCCCTCGGCACCAGCTCCGGTAGTTTGGTTTAGTGTTCAGTGAGCCCTCAGTGCCGACGGGCACCCTGCTCATCGGGACCCACGGCTCCTTGGGGACCCCTCTGCAGCGTGCACCCTTGTCCCTCGGGGGAAGGCAGGAAAGGGGGTGCCTGCTGCTCTGGGGAGGGGCAGGGGGAAGGAGAGGGGGGAGATCTGGAACATGAGGTTTGGTGAAGGTGGATTCGGAAAGAAAAAATACCATCAGAAGTGAAACAATGAAAATGGGGGGCTTAAGGGCAACATGTCCCCGACTTGGGGTCGACCGCTCCCACACGGGTTATTGATAGTCATTCACTCTCAGCCTTGGGACAGCCACTTCTCCAGGCTCCGCCCAATCTACTGACCACGCGACCCATGCAGCTGGGTCGTCTCGGCCCCGATTCTGGCAGGGAGGGCGGCCGGGCCTGACCTCAGGACGAGGGCTCTCCAGGCACCCCCTCCTTTTACAAGCAGAGGATACCCTTTTCTCCCCGCCATCAGGAAGTGCCAGGATACCGGCTCAGGCTCAAGGAAGACGGCGCTTCCCTTAGAATTCTGCCAGCAGTCATCGAAAGCCTGAAGTCCTGGAGGGAGCGCCTGCCCCACTGCCCGCTGCTCTTTGAAGTCTTAGGTGGGCATGTGGAGGAAAGCGTGGGGAGAGAGGCGAATAAAGGCAGTCTGGGCCGAAGGGAGACAGGGAGGGGGAGAAGGGATATAGTTAGGGCTGCTGGGCCAGACCCGAGGGGCCGATGCCATCCAACAAGCTGGATCTCAAGGACTCATCATCTCCCAAGGCAGTCTTGTTGATGTGACCTGGGGTCTTTGTGGGGAAGTCACTTCTAGGGGCCCACCTTTTCTAATATATCACTTTAAGAGGCCCAGTCTTTGTAATTTATCACTTCTAGGGGCCCGATCTTTGTGGAGTGTCATTTCTAGGGGCCCGGTCTTTATGGAGTGTCAATTCCAGGGGCCCGGTCTTTGTGGAGTGTCACTTCTAGGGGTCCAGTCTTTGTGGAGTGTCACTTCTAGGGGCACGGTCTTTCTAATTTATCATTCTAGGAGCGTGTTCGTTGTAAGTAATCACTTGTAGGGGCCCGGTC
>JAJPUD010007126.1:87670-114127 GCA_023553655.1 Myrmecobius fasciatus | reverse complement strand
CAGGGAGTCCGATAATCCTTAGATTGTCTCTCCTGGATCTGTTTTCCAAGTCAGTTGTTTTTCCTAGGAGATATTTCATATTTTTTTCTATTTTTTTCATTTTTTTTGTTTTTTTTTTGACTGATTCTTGAAGTCTTATTGAGTCATTCATTTCAATTTGTTCAATTTTAATTTTTAAGGTATTATTTCCTTCAGTTATCTTTTTTAGCTCCTTTTGTAACTGGCCAATTGAATTTTTTGGTTCATTGCATTCTTTTTCCATTTTGCCAATTTTATTTTTCAGTGAATTGTTATCTTTTTCCAATTCACTATTTTTATTTTCTATGAGTTGGTGACTTTTTCCAATTCACCAATTTTGTTTTTCAGTGAATTTTTGTCTTTTTCCAATTCACTAATTTTGTTTTTCAGTGAATTTTTGTCTTTTTCCGATTCACCAGACTTATTTTCCAGTTTTTCACATCTTTGTTGTAGGGAGATGTTTCCTTCTTGCATTGCTCTCAGTTTATTTCCCCAATCTTCTTCTAGCTCTCTTTTGAGATTCTTTATGCAATCTTCCCGGTAAGCCTTCTGAAAGGGAGACCAGCTTAAGTCCACCTTTGTGGTTTTATCTGGGATTGTTTTCAGAATCTCAGGATCTGGGGACTGCTCTAGTTTCTCTCTGTAAAAGCTGTCTATGGTGAGAGCTCTCTTCTTCTTGCTCATGATGTTTAGCTGAGGTATCAGTCACCAGCAGGGAATTCTGCAGCAGCAGCAGCAGCAGCAGCAGCAGCAGCAGCAGCAGCAGATGCGATTTCAATTTGCCTTGGGGCAGTTTGCCTAGTTGACTTCCGGTCTGGGGCTGATCTGGCTAGATCTGCACTAGGACCACACTTTCAGCTGCTCTCAATCCACCCTTTATCAAAGGTAGACCTGCCAAAGCATCTCCCCACAGGCAGAGCAAAGTTGCCCAAGAGTCTCCCAGGGACTTCCTGGCAGTCTAAAATCTTCTGGTCTGTCCCAGCCCCGGACTTGCACCCTGGCTGTGCACTGGTGTCTGAGTGCTGGGAGCTGCTCGATCCCCTGCCCGTCTAAAACTGACCTCAGAAGTTCTTTCAAAGTAGATTGTTGATAGAAGTGCGTTGTAGTCCAAGTGTTTGGTGAAGCCCTCACTCCAGAACCAGTTCGGAGGTTCAGTTTGTCTGGGTCTGAGGGAAGGTCTCAGGAACTTATAGAGAATGCTTCGCCATCTTGGCTCCGCCCCCAACATGTTTATTTTCTACCCAGTGGTATTACTAAATATAAATTGATTTTAAGAACAAGATGAAACAATGCCTGGGGAAAGAGGGAAAGACATTTCATTTTCTTAGAATGCTTTACAAGCACTACTTCAGCCAAATGACAAGCGTTCCTTAACAATCCATTATCAAGCATCCACGACACCCAGTATATTCTACCATTCTAAAATGCAGACCTACGAGGTGCAGAGAAGTTGCTAGTCTATATTATTAGAATTTTCTCCTTGGGTTTTCCCTACACAAAGGAAATCACAGATCCAAACCCTTCTCCTTACAATATCTCTACTTTTCAATATGAGCTTAGATTTAATCTGTGGGGCAGCAAGGTGTTGCAGTGAATTAGGATGCCAGATCTGAAGTTATGAGGACCTGATTTTAGATCCTGTATTAGACACTTGCTATGTGACCCTAGAGAAGTCACTCAACCCCAATTGCCTCAGTTCTCTCCTGTGTAAAATGGAGCTAGAGAAGGAAATGGAAAACCATTCTAATATCTTTGCCAAGAAAATCCCCAAATGGTAACTGAAACAACTGAATAACAACATATACTTTGTGACACAGTATTTGATCCATTTTTATGCATATTCCATATGAACTTGTGAAAAAAATTATTTACATTTCCCAATTAATATTTCTCAGAAAGCTTTATTTTTTTTTAAATAGTCTATTCTGTCCTGTAATTTCTGGTTATTTTGTGTTGTTGGATTTGTCAGATTTCCATAAAAGAGATTTTACATTTCCTAACATTAGAAAAGAAACCACATCTATTTCTTCTTACAAGTCAATCAATGTTTTCAAATAATTTTTACTGCCACAGTAGTAATTGCATGTCTATATTGATATGCTCTTATTCCGAAGAAGTGTTTCAGCTTAATATAAAGCCTTAATTTATTCATTTTCATAATTTTGTTAAACAATTTTGTCTCAGCAGAACCATCAAAACTTCTTATGAATTAGCAGAAATATAGCAAAATTTAGTCCAATATTTCAAATGGAGTGCAGTAAAATCTTTCTAAGATTAACCATATATCCCCAAAATGATATATTGTTGGATGTCTTTTTTAATATTCTGTGCTCTTTGTTATTTTTAAATAAATTATACAGTGTTACAAATCCTAAAACTGGCTTTTCTTCTACTCCTTTTTTTTCTCCCTGCAAAGCATCTTTGACTTTATTCCTTTATGGAAGTGTTGGCCAAGAAAAGACATTTACAAAGGAAGGAACAAATACTCTTCAATAGACTTAGAGAGTTCCCTGGGGCAATGAGAGCACAAGCAACTTTTCCATTGTCAAAGACTCAGTGTGTGTCAAAGATATGGTTTAAATCCAAGTTGTTCTTACTCTGAGGCTGGTTTGTTAATCCTTAGACCAAAACTTCTTAAACTGTAGGTTGTGACATTCTACATGGAGTCACATAACTAAAAGTGGGGATTGTGAAATTATACTTTATTATGAGTAAATATTTGATTTATTATGAAACTTTATCATATTATGAAAATGTGAAATTATTATTATTAAGAAACAAAAATTTCTTGGGTGAAAAGAGATTTATTATACCCTAACCTAGATTATGTTGCTTCACTTTGTCAAATCACAATTTGATTTAATGAAAGGAAAATATATATATATATATATATATATATATGGATATATATTTCTTATTCTTATTACTATTGTTAAACTCATTTAGACACTAGGACCTAGGTGGCAGAGTAGATAGAGTACCAAACCTATAGCCAGGAAAATGTGGGTTCAAATTTTGACATCAGATACTATGTGACACTGGGCAAATCACTGTAAACATAAGCTCTCTAAATGCTCATGCTAATTGATTAAGGATATTAGAACTTCCTTTTTTTCACAGAGGAAGCTGAAAATGGAATAGTACAACAACAAGCCAATCAGGAAGATTTCTGATATCCAGGGTTCTTGATATATGAACAATCCTTTGTGATGACTACGTATATATTAGTTGGACATGCATGAAAAAAGGCAACTCTGAGGTCAATTAAATTCATTGAAAACAGACCCTAAGTCATTTATGGGTTTGTGGACCTTCAAGAGAAATTCTTATTTTCAGAGTCTCTCCTAAGTATTGGTTATGGGACTCTCAAACACACCCTGTTTTTATCGTATTTGGAGACATCTGATCCTTTATATTTTTCTGTTCAAATCTTCAACTGGAAGGATGCTTGTTACTCAGAATGTTTTCATATTAGTGTACCAAAGTGCCATAGCTCTGACATTTAGAATTCCTCATTCTCTCTGTTTCCAGAATCTCCCCTTCCTTTGGGAATGGAGCTCCTTTTCTCATTCCTTTTTAGGACCTGACACTTACCCTGCTTTCCTTTGTATAAAAAGTATAAATATCTTACCTTTTTCAACTCCCTTTTAAAAAGTTTTGAACCTGGGATTTCTTCAGTTTTAGCACTCCGCAGGAGTTTTAAAGTTAGAATCACTTAATCCTGTTTGCTTCAGTTTTTCCATCTGTAAAATGAATTGGAAAAGAAAATGGCAAACTACTATCTTTGTAAAGAAAACTCCAAGGTGGTGGTAGAGTGGGGGAAGTAGGCAGAGTCCCAAAGAATAGGACACAACTAATGATTAAATAATATATTTGAGTAGCTTTCCCTGCAATCTATCTACCATCTATATATCTATTTATCCTTCTATTTAACTATCTAATTATCCATCTATCTATCTACCTGATTGTCTTTTTATCTTTACTTCTGGGTTTTCTACTTAATATTTCACCTCTTTGAGAATAACCTGTACCTTATGCACTGCTATTTTTTTCTTTTTTTCTATTAATGAAGGTGAATGATTTTTCTTTCCAGTTTATTTTCAAGTATTCAGGACTTTAGGCAAGATGATACCCTGAAGATTCTAATATTTAAATATCAAAACTGTAATCTTAACTTGAAAATTCTGAATCACTTTAAATTATTATCTTTTTGGCCAAAGGGCTTAGTTATTTTTCAAAGGTTTCCTTGAATTTAACATCTTTCCAAACTTTTCAAACTATATAAGCTTTGTCAATGTTCAGTTTTTCACTTCCTACAGTGTAGTAAATTTTTGTTGAATGAATAAATATATATGTATACATACATATATATATAGTAGAGATGAGGCTTCTTTATTTCTTGTAAATCATATTCCAATTTGTTCAATTATTTCTTATCTTTTTTCAGAAGTCTGATCTAAGTCTGAGCAATGTTTCTGCCATTTCTATCTTTCCTCACAATTTAAATATAATCTGTACAAGAGAGTTAATTTCTATCCTTGTACTGTCTCTGTTGACTCTTCCTGTTTGCATTTTATTGTTTATTTTTGTTGATTTTCATGTTTTCATGAAGGATTTCCTACAATTCTCAAATTATTTTGTCTTCTTTAAATTTTTCAGAATTGCATTAGTTTTAAAATTGTATTTAAAATTACATTTAGATGTCCTACATTTTAAATTAAAAGCATCAATTCAAAGACAGTGTTTTGTTTTAATGTCAAAGGAATATTAAGTTGATCAAGTTTATAAAGCTCACATATTATGTCAGTCCTGGCCACCAAATCTGTTTCTTTTCTTTCTTTCTTTCTTTTTTTGTTGGTCTTTTCATGGTATCACTTATAGGACTCCTTTCTCCACTGCTCTTAACACAAAACACACAGTCCTGCTTTTCATCCTGGCTTTTGGATATGGTAATGAAAGCAATATTAGTATTACTTCTAGAAAAGGTATAAATATTTACCATTTAGAGGATCTACTTAATATTCCTGTGAATTATTGAAACAAAACACATTCTCTTGGTTACTGATCCCCTAAATAGGTAGTCTCTCCATATTAAAATGTGAGGACCTTGGGTGAACTGACTGCCTTTGGAGCTTTTAATTCTTGATATTAGTTTAGTTTTGCACATATTAAGCACTCAAAAATGATTTTCTCTTTGATGTCTCTTCACTCAATTTTTGAGGATCTTAATTTGAAGGCTTTCTAAAGTACTTGATATCTTCTTTGTAAACTCTGGTGCTTCCTTCTATCTGTAAGGAATATAGCAATAGTCCTTCTATTCTACATATGCCGAACAAAGAAACCAAGGGAAGCTCAAAAATCCCCTAATATCAACTACCTAGGTAGTCTAAAAACATTAGTAAGATTGTGAAGATCCCAATTTTGCTGCCTTTAGTGGAGGAAGCATACTTAACCTGTGTCCATTATTCTACCAGAGTGCCCTTTATTTTGTGAGTGTATTCCTTCAGAAACACTATCTTGTTTTAGTGTCTTACGAGTTTCAAGTTTGCTCATATTGGATTACATGTATTTTGACTTCATTCATACACACACATCCTCCAACTTATATAGATACTTGCCTAGAAATATTTATTCATAAATATTAACTATTGTAATGACTGGATGAAATGGCAATATAATAGTTGAAGCAGAAAGAATCTCCAGAGATGATCCAGTCAAACTTCTAGCCTTTAATCAGATGGCAGTCTAAAATGATTTAAGGAAGACTGTTATCCTTATTTTATTACCACAGTGGTATTATGTTACTGGAAGCAAGGACTGTCTTGCTGGGAGATTTGTATTCTGAGTGTCAAACACCCGGTTCCTGCCCTATCACAGGTGCTAAGTAATTTCTTGTTGATTGGCTGATTGAATTCTCAGAGTGCTCCAGGAGAAGATGATAACACAAGTTCTGTCAAAAGCCTTGTAAATTATTTTATTATCTGAGAAGTCTAGCTCTTCCTTAGACTTAATTGAAACCTCTCTGCTACCTAAGCAAGCCCATTTCTTGCTGGGGATTCCAAGGGCAAGAAGATAAATTGATTATCATTTCGCTTCTTGAAACCTTGCATTTATTTAAAAATTATAATTGTTCCCTTCTCATCTTTTATCCCTCCTCCAGGCTAAATAAAATCCAATTTAATAAAGTTTTGAGAACTTTTGTTCAAGGTATAGGCTAGGAATTGAGAAAACAAAAATGAATAACACATGGTTTCTGCCCACATAGAACTTACAATTTTGTTTTATAGAATTTACAAGAGTATGAAAACTACTCTTTTTTCATCATTCATATCAACCTTTTAATCCTCTCTAAACACAATGGGGATAATTTAGATTTGGGGTTGGGCAAGTAATGATCAAGATACAATAAAACAACAAAGATAATGGAAATTAACTCCTGATTTATTAACTAATATAAAGCCTAAAATAAGGATGACTTCTAATTGCTAATATCTCCATTCTCCCTTTAATGTACTTTAGGTTTTCAGAAGTTTTTGACATGATAGTGTGACAATAGTAATTTTCACTTATTCTCTCTCAGCCTCTGTATCTCTCTCTCTCTGTGTTTGTGTCTGTCTTTGTCTCTTTCTGTGTCTCTCTCTGTCCTTCTCTCTGTTTGTTTCTGTCTCTCCAACTGGGTATCACCAAAACAAGGAACCCTCATTAGTCAAAACTCCCTTTGTGCTTTCTTTACCTATTGTGATGTAAGCTCTATGAGGAGTGCTCTTGTTCTCCCTCTCCCTCTCTCTCCTTTTTCTCCCTGAATACAAACTTGTATGCAAAACATCCAGTTCAAATACTTTCTTTGTCATGTAGTAGTCTCCTTGATAATGAGAAAGTTATTGAATTTATGGAAGTCAGAGTTTACTAATTTGTACAAATTATTTTTTTTGGGGGGGGAGAAGCATTTTGTAACACCCTCAGAGATAATTAGGTGATGTAGTGAATAGAGTTAGGAAGACCTGAATTCAAATTCAGCTCCAGATACTGACAAATTCTCTGACCAAGAGTAAGTCAAACTTCTATTTGTTTCAGTTTCCTCAATTGTAAAATGGGAATAATAGCCTCTGTTTCTCAAGGTTTTTGAGAGGATCAGATGAAATAACACAGAAAATATTTTGCAAACATTAAAATCCTATATAAATTTTGCTTATCATCATCATCATTATCACCACTACTGTCACCACCAGTGCTATCACTATTTCTCTATTTCAGATTTCTATTATTTTTTTTTCCTTTTTGGTTTCTAAATGTAAGTCTTTGGAATTACCACTATTGAATTCTGGTTTTTCAGTGTCCCTTTAAAAATTTCTCTTCAATTTATCAAGATCAGAAACTCTGAAACTAGGCAGAGCAAATGAGATTCATATATCCCCCTAGAGCCATGGTTTCTGTGACTATACCTGCAGAGAGGGTTTATGTGAGTTTGGAAAAAATTGACACTATTACCTTGCTCTAAAGTTCAATGATATGCCTGTTGAAATGCAGGAATACTGAAGATATCTCAGTGTTCTTTTTCTAACCCAGAGTTTGGTCAAGAGCTTTGTTCAAGGGACTGTAACCATTCAATTTTTGTTTAAATGTTTTCCAATCAGTTTGCTACAGAAATTTAACAGAAAATTATATTTTCATTATTGATGAACTTTTCATGTAGTTCCATACTGTATCTTGTAAAATAGAGGAAGACAACATGCACACACACACACACACATATGTATATATATGCATGTTTTCAATAGTAGAGAAGATATTTTCATATATCAGTCCAACAGGCACATTATTACAGCAATATATATTCACCAAAATCTATTTTATTTTACATATTCCCTGAATGGCTCAGTTATTTGCCTGGAGATTTCAGCAACTGTAACTAAAGTGATTATTCAATCTGCATGTTATTTTACATTTAGGATGACATTCACAGGTAAGGACAAGTTTTGCTAAATAATATATCCGTTTTAAAAGGATAAAATTTTCATGATCATATATCTAGAGCTGAAAGGACTCCCCTAAGATCATTAAGTGTACAATTCCCTCATTTTCTATATAAGGGAAGGGGAGTGCAGGGAAATAAAAGGCTTATGCAAAGTCTCATGTGTGGTAAGCATCAGTGGGAAAATTTTAACCCAGGACTAGAATCAGGGCTCTTCTCAATGTACAAGATGCTTCCTTGTTAATAACATAACCTAAATTAATAAAAAATACTGCCTCTATCATCATGGGTGTCTAGATAATCAGTAACTAGAAGTTTACTCCCCTGAGAGTTAAGTTCCAAAGTATCTCTTATTTCCTCAGGCTTCCCACACAACCATCTCTGCCAGTGATCTTAGAAACAGAATTTATCTTACATTTTATTGAAAATGTATCATTAAAATCCTCTCTTCTAATTCCAAACTCCAAACAAGTCTCTCTCCCCCTCTCTTCCTCCCTCCCTTCCTCCCTCCCCCCCCTCTCTCTCTCTCCCTCTTTCTGTCTTCCTCTGCTTCTCTTTGTCTCTGTCCCTCTCTCATTCTCTCTCTCTGTTTCTGTGTGTCTCTGTCTTTCTCTCTGTGTCTCTGTTTCTCTGACTCTCTTTCTGTCTTTCTTTATATTTCTCTCTGTGCCCCTCTCTGTCTCTGTCTCTGTTTCTCTCTCTCTCTCTCTCTCTCTCTCTCTCTCTCTCTCTCTCTCTCTGTCTCCCTCTGCCTTTCTGTCTCTGTCCCTCTCTCATTCTCTGTTTCTCTCTGTGTGTGTCTCTGTCTATCTCTTTTTTCTGTCTCTCTGTCTCTGTTTTTCTCTCTTTCTGTCACTCTATATTTCTTTCTGTGTCCCTCTCTGTCTGTCTCTATCTCTACTCTCTGTTTCTTTGTCTCTCTCTCTATCACTCTTTCTCTCTCTCTTTTTCTCTGTCTTTCTCTCTCTCCTTTCCATTCTCCAAAGACTTCCACCTTCTTCAGGCCATGTCAATATTTCTTCCACTACCTTCAATTCCAGGTTGTTCTTTATAAGAATTTTCCCCTTCCAACATCCTTCCTCTCCCTAACGTTCAACCTTTTCTTAACTATGGCTCCTACAAAAGTACTCAAATTTCTGTAATTTTTCAAAAATAAATAAAAACAAACACCACCACCAACAATAATCCTTCCACTTGACTTTACCATCTAATGTCTATTCTTCCTTTGTCACTAGTGTTTACCAATAGCCACCACCCCCTTCTGTAAACACTTTCTTTCATGGATGATGCTTCTTTCCCATTTCTCTGCCTTCATATCTCTTCAAATTATCTCAGTCCTTTGTAGGCTCATCATCATCCATACCTGAATCCATATATATGTGTCTCTAATCCAAGACATTGCTATGCCATCCTGCATCTTCTCTCTGTTTTCTCTATGATCTGCTCAACTCTTGTGGGCAGTCATTTATTCAGTATAATTGATTTCTAAGTCTCCTATTCCCACATTTTCTTTTTTCTCCTGCATCCAGTTCCATATCTTGGACTATCTGCTGGATCCAAAATCCTTTGGATGTTTTGTTACTATCTTTAAAATATCCATTACAAAAGTTATCATTTTCCCTAGCCCCATCTTTTCTTTAAATTTTCCTAATTCTTTTTTCTGGGAAGCATAGGAAGGGAGAGTCATAATTAGGAGGGGGATGGTAGTTAGGCT
Source organism: Myrmecobius fasciatus (assembly GCA_023553655.1). NCBI lineage: Eukaryota > Metazoa > Chordata > Mammalia > Dasyuromorphia > Myrmecobiidae > Myrmecobius > Myrmecobius fasciatus. The sequence continues at coordinate 104,423 of JAJPUD010007126.1, read as the reverse complement.
CCATAATAAAATTTTTGTCATCATAAAGTACATCATTCATGGCCATAACTTGTATTCCTCCCTCCCTACACCCAAGCTTTCACATGGATCACTGGAACCAAGAAAAAAAATATATGTGTGTTCCAAGAATGGCCTCTATGGTCCAATTAAAGTGGCTTATATTCATTTTTCATTGTCCTAATTAAATTATAAACTTTTAAATACAGTTTCACATGACTTAAAGCAACATGACTTCCCCAGAGTGGTTGCTCAAAAAATATAGATTATATCTGGAAAGAAATCATCTATTTTAGAAGCTTAAAGGGAAAACAACACATACAGAAGGAACTAGTTATTAACCAGTACTGATTAGCCAATGGCCAATGGAAAAAGCACATAATGTCTTTTTTTTTTTTTTCAGCAAGTATGGACCTGTAATTGAACTGGTCAGCCGGGCTATAAAAATCTTTAGTACTATCATCAGGGAAATAAAGTGTGAGCATTCATTTATTGTTTTTCTTTGCTATGTGCACAACTGTGTGAGCAGAATTATCCCAGGACAATAATTCTGTGTTCAGCTTGGCATTCACAAGACTTATTCTGCCATGTGTTTGGAGGCATTAATGGGCCACAAGAGTTTCTCTGCTCTTCCTATGATGTCCATATGTAGAAATAGACCTAGAAAAGAGTGATAACAAGGGGAAGAACTAATATGAATATAATGTTTTAAGGTTTGCAGAGTGCTTTGCTACATTTTTATCTCATAACTCTATTAAAAGTACTGCTATCTTGAGTTTCACATTTTTATTTTTTTCCACTTAATAGAATTTATTTTTTTTCCTATTTACATGTAAGGACAGCTTTCAACATTCATTTTATAAAGTTTTGTTTTCCAAAATTTTCTCCTTTTCTCCCTTCCCTCCCTAAAACAGCAAACAATCTGAGAGGTTATACATGAACAATCATGTTCAACATATTTCCACATTAGTCATGTTGTGAAAGAAAAATTAGAACAAAAAAGAAAAAAATATGGGAAAGAAAACAAAGTGAAAATAATATTCCTCAATCTGCATTCAGTCTCTAGTTTTTTCCCTGGATAGAACTTAACACCACAAATCTATTGAAATTTTCTGGATCATTGCATTGCTGATAAGAGTTACATATATCACAGCTGATCATCACAAATTATTGTTGTTACCATATACAATATTCTCCTAGTTCTGTTCATTGTATTTAGCATTAGTTAATGTACGTCTTTCCAAGAACTTTGGAAATCTGATTGTGCAGCATTTCTTACAAAACAATAGTATTCCATTACATTCAAATACCATGACTAATTTAACCATTCTTCAATTTATGGATATTCTTTCAATTTCCAATTTCTTGGCACCACAAAAAGAAGATGCTGCCATTTTAGTAAGGAATAATCGAGTAAACAAATAAATTAATATATCCCATTTAAAATAAGTGATAAAGTGCTTAATTAGGTAAGAAAACATTAGTAAGGATAATATCCATAGAAATTGATGCTGAAGTTAAAAAAAAAAACAGAAAAAAATGACATTGAACCTATGAAAAAATAGGTTAAAAAGTTTTCTTTCAATAAAGTTTCCAAATATTATACATTTCTCTAAGGTTAATAATCAGAGGTAAAGATGAAAATATCTATTCTACAGCTTCCGCATCTAGTTAAATCCACATTGACAAAGATATTGAAGATGAAGATTAAAATTTGAAATCCAACAATTTGAATTTCAAAATTTAAGTTTTATTCTCAGAAAAAAGAAAGCATAAGAATTAATTTTCAAAAGCTGAAGTTTGCCATTAAGAAATCTAAGCAATCTTATAATCCCTATTTTCTATTGTAGAACGCTAGTTTCACAGACATATGATGTAGATGAGCATCTAGTCTTTGTATTATTTCAATGATAATATCTTCCTGCCAAATAGCCAGCAAGCCTTTTCTTGTTGCTGTTGTTGTTTTAGTGAGGCACTTTGGGTTGTGATAGCTAGTAAGAATTAAGTGTCTGAGGTCAGATTTGAACTTGGTCCTAGTGTACCAAGGTTCCAGGGGCTGTTCGCTATTCTCTGCATCATCTAGTTGCCCCTTATTAAGCCTTTTCTTGAGGACATGTAGGGAGGCAAGCCCATTGCTTCCTGAGACACACCATTTCTCTTTGGGAAATGAATATAGTTGTTAGGAGTTTGCAAGTTCATTTTTTCCTAACAAGAAACATAAATCCATTTCTTTGTGGCTGCCCACCCACTGCTTCTTGTCTTGCCATCTGGGAAGAAGCAGAATCCAAACTTGAATCCATGTGCCAGCCCTTGAAATAAATTAGTTACTCTGTTCCTCTATTACTATAATCTCAAAGGCTTTCTCATCTTCAAGGAGAATATACTCAGTTTTGTCAACTATTTCTCATATAGAATGGATTCAAGACCATCATTAATTCTAGATATATTATTAGTAATAATTAATGTAATCATAATGATAGAACTAAAGCAGATCTATTTTGACCAGGAATTGATTGGTGGTCATGGTGTGATAATAGAAAAAGCTAAGTTACTGACAAAGTAACTCTTCCTTGCCCAAATATATACCTTCAAATTTCAGAAATCATGTACTGAGGTTTTCAGAGAAAGTCAAGAAAGCTCAGATTCTGGAGTCCAAAGTTTTCTACCACTTGTACCAAAGCTCTCTATCATACTGTAGACATGCCAAATTGGTATTGGCAGTGTTGTAATTATATTTACATATGAATTGGAAACAGTTGTCTAATTGTTGCAACCACATTTGGGGACATTCACAGATAGCAATCCTTTTGAAGACCTTATTAATTTTCTTTTCTTTTTTAATTTTCCTGAAAAACATCATAATACAGGGCATGGAATCATGAAAAATTGGATTAAAATCATGATTAGCTGTGAGATTCTGGATAGGTTACTTAAACTTTTTTTCCTTAATAGCTGTTCCCAAGCATTCTCTCAAGTCAAAAGAAGGATCACAATCTGTTTTAGTGAAGAAAGTTATTACAGCTGAAGTTTGCCATATGGAGAATGTTATGGATCCTTTGCATATACCTTTGCATACTTAAAACTCCTGCACTGTGTCAAAATTAAAGGAAATTTGAAAAAAAATATATTCTTCATGTCTAGCCAGTGTAGATGAAAGAAACAAGAATATCAATTTCTTGTTAATTGTTATTTTAATGCTTGATGCTATGAATCAAGAACTTCAGGAGGATGAAGAACTGAGCCCAACCACCACATTTTATGGAAGAAGAAACAGAAACAGGGAAGTTAAGTAATTTGACAAAGATAATTTAAGGGGATTATATACTTTGCCTCAGTTCTTTTTCATTGTCATGAATTTTCATCTCCCTGATTGTTTCTTTCTTTTCAAAGGGATAATATTCATCTCAGATGAAACAGTTATGGAAAAGTCTAAGCTTTAAATACAGTAGATTAACTCAATAGGTGCTTAATTACTAAAGAGCATATTTTTTTTCTTTTTCAAAATATAAAGCAAGTTTTGATTTTAGTGTGTGCATTTTTAAAATCTGACTTTGAGGATTACTCAAACTGTCTGGCACATAAAATTTCATGGTCCTAAGAACTTTAATGGGAACTTTTGACAGCATGGTAAAAATAAAGTAAAGGAACCTGGGATAAAATCCAGGTTTTCAAAATGGTGGATTATGGGCAGCCAGCCAGTTGAATCTCCTAATATTCCCTCCAAACAACATTAAAATAACATATGAAAAAAAACTCTGTGACTCCAGGGAGAAAGGTCTATTTTAAGCCTACAAACCCAGAGGCAGAAGCAATAGCACAGTAGCAGCCTTAAGAGATCCCAGCCAATAAAGTGAGACAAATGGCCAGAAAGAAATTATAGAAGTCCTTTTGTGGGCACTGAGTTCATTCCACACTGATTGGTAATTCTATGGCTCACATGAAGTTCTGAGTTACAGTCCTAGGCAGAGAGGAGGTCTGATTGTCAGTTATAAGAAAGCGGGGACTTTGGTCACAGTTTCAAAGAAAAGACTAATATTAGTGCTATGATTGCAGGAGCCACAGGCCTTTCCTGGATAAAGACCAGAGCACGGGGCAGGAGAACAGTAACAATATCTCTTCCAAAATCACATCACTTTGCAAGCACTAAAAAACTTTCAGACTCCCAGAATGACCTCTGAAAAAAGCAGTGAGATAGTACCTCTCTTCTCCCAGGAAACAGAGTTCAACTTTATTTGAAAATTCAAAATCAAAAAAATAATATGGAAAAATGAACCCCAGAAAGTCCTGAATAACTACTCTGGTGGAAGAAAAGACCAAGATGTAAAACTCAGAAGAAGACAACATACTAATAACACCCAAGTTCAAAAAAAAATGCTGGAAGAATTAGAGAAAAAGAGTGGCAGAAGAAAAAAATAGGAAAAAAAGAAATAAAAATGTTATGAAAAGAGAATTAACAATTTGGAAAAGAGGAAAAATATCCTCTGAAGGGAAAAATAGCTTAAAAAGCAAAATTGAACAAGTAGAGAAAAGAGATATAAAACTCACTGAAGATTTTTTTTTTAATTAGAATAAGGTAAGGGACAACTGTCTCAATGAGACAACAACAATAACAAAAATACAATCAAAAGAATGAACATATAGAAGAACCTGTGAAATATCTTATTCAATAAACAACTGACAAGATCAACTAAAGAAAGATAATGTAAGAACTATTATGCTATGATAAATGTGAAAATATATATTGAAGAACTGTACATGCTTAACATATATTGGATTAATTGCTGCCTCAGGGAGGGATAAGGGGACGAGAGGGAGAAAAATTTGGAACACAAGGTTTTGCAAGGGTGAATGTTGAAAATTATCTTTGCATTTACTTTGAAAATTAAAAGGTATTATATATTCGATTTGTCAAGTATTTTAACATAGTTAACATGTAGTAGATTTCCTGCTATCGAGGGGAGGGGTGGGGAGTAGGGGGGAAAAATTTGTAACAGAAAGCTATGTAAGGGTTAATGTTGAAGAATTACCCATACTTATGTTTTGCAAATAATTTTTTAAAAAAATAAATAAATAAAAATTAAAAGGTATTATTAAAGAATAAATAAAATGAGCTGAATGGGAGGTGAAGAATTATAATGCTATCTGAAAGCCATGATCAGACAAAAAAATCTATGTATTACATTTTATGAAATTATGGGAAAAAACCTGATGTTAAAAGAATCTACAGATCATTTTCTGAAAGGGATCTCCAAATAAAATCTCTTAACTATATTATACTCAGATTTCAAAGTTCCCAGGTTAAAGAGAAAATATTGAAAGTAGCCAAAAAGTAGTCGTAACTGGGATCACACATAATTTAACAGCTCATAAATTAAATGATTATAGGACTTACAATATGAGATTCTGGAAGGTAAAAAAAATTTGGGATTATAACCAACAATAATTTTGCTAGCAAAATGGAGTATTGCCAGAGAATAGAGAAGAGAGGCAGGACAGGAAGACTTTTTGGAATGAAAGAAAATTGATGGATAATTATAGTATCTTTCTCTCATAGAATTGGCTTCAAAGGGGGGCAACATGTATACTTGTAAGAACATAGAAATCTATCTCAATGGGTAGAGGAGAACTATTTATTCTGATAATTATGAATATTGATTATATGAATAATAACAAATATGAATAATCACAAATAATGATGATAATTATGCATCCCAGGTTATGACCATTCATCCTGACTTTTGTCTTGCTGCTGGACTTTAGTGAATCTGGAATAAAAAGTGAGGCTGATGATTTTGTGCAGCTCTGTCTGACTTACATCCATTTTACATGAGTCAGGACAGAACCCTGTAAAGTCATTAGTCTGCTTTGAAATGAAGAACAAAACAAGTCTCCAAAAGGAAGGGGTAAACTGATTTAATCATCTGAAAAACAATTTGGAGCAATGTTCAAAGGACTCTATTATTGCATATCCTTTAACCAAGTAATACCATTACTAGGTTTATATTCCAAAGAGAAAAAGAAAAAGGAAAAGCACCTTTAACAGCTCTTTCTGTGGTGGCAAATAATTGGAACCTCGGGGGATGCTCATCAATTGGGGGATGGCTGAATGACTTATGGTACATGGTTATGATGGAGTATTATTGTATATGGGATGCACTCATCAGAGAAGGGGCTGTGCTCTTTGAGCAAAGCAGAACTGAATTAGCTCAGAAGAAATGTGGGATCCACAAAGTCAGAAAAGCCCCCAAATGTTCATATAAATTATGTATGACTTAGCCACAGTTGGACACGCTAACTTGACTCTACATAGTGAGTCACTTTGGTTTTCTTTGAGAATGGAGGTAAGCTGTCTACTGTACTATATAAAATGACAAAGTGGGCTGTTTCAGAAAAAAGCAACAATAGCAACATGTCAAAAACTTGATGAATTAATGCAAAGTGAAGTGAGAACCAGGAGATCATTGTGCACAGTAAAAGCAAGGCTGTGATGATGACCAACTGTGAAAAACTTAGTTACTCTGATCAATACAATGATCCAAAATGATTCCAAAAGACTAATAAGTTGAAAAAGGAAAAACAATGAACTCAGTGCAAATCAAAGTATACTTCTTCATTTTTTGGAAATATGACTAAGGTGAAAGTGTTTTACATATTTTCATCTATATAATTGATATATTGCTTGCCTTCTCAGTGGGTGAGGGAGGGCATGAGAGAATTTGGAACTAAGAATTTTAAAAGCATATTTACATAAATAATAGATGAAAATGAAAATAAAAATATATGTATATATATGCAATCAAGACTTTTTACTTAGTGTCTTTAGATAAGTCTTTCAAAATCTCTGTATTTGATTTATTAATTCATAAAATATAAGAGGTTGTATTAATTGGTCTCCAAGTCCCCCTCCAGCTTTATATCTCTGTGTGGTAGTAGTGAGTAAAAAGAGTATGGGGAATCTATGTGAATTAGGCCATACAATGAATTCTAAATTATCTTTTTTTAAATGAAACTTTCTTTAAATATCATAGTGAAATGTGATGGCCCTTTATCTACCATGAATAAAAATTAACCTGTTAGATTTAATGAAAAATCCTTTTACACACAATGTTACATGCACTACAGACAAAACACCAAAACTATTGATTGAATTTCTTTTAAACCAATGGGATGATGTTTAAAGACATGTCTTCATTTTCATTCAGATATACAACAAGCTACATTGCAATTCTCTTTCTACTCCATTACTCAAGCTCATAACTCCCTAAAGACTTTGAATAACCACTTTGAGCTTAACAGAACCTTTTTTTTTATTTGTTTTGTTTTCAGTGAAGTAGACCAGACTTCTGAATTTATTTGGTGCAGGAGACTTTTGGCAAGGACACTCCTTCTATGAGTGTAGCTCAGTATCTGTTCTTACACACAGTTCATTGCACTAACTAGCTGCCCCAACCCCTCACTTTTTTTATATTTTAGTGCATTAATTTTAACAATAGAAGAGGCAGAATGGCCCAATGGAATGAATCTGGAATTTGTGATTTCATGACTGAATTTGAATCCCATACTCTGTTACTTTCTATTTATTTAATTTTGGGGAAATCACATAATCTTGCTCAGCCTCAGTTTCCTTATCTTACAAATGAGGAGATTAGACTGGATCATCTCTAGATTCCCTTGCAGCTGTACATCTAAGATCTTAAAGGAGAAAACAGGACTCTATGACAATAGAGAAGTTTAGAGATGAGCTACAATCCTTGAAAATATTTTTTCTTCCAAATTTTTATTCCTTCAATTTCATTTTCAGGGCTCCTTTACCATTATTAGCTATATGGAAGTTTCTATCTAACTAGCTATCTAGCTATCATCTATCTATCTGTTAATCTATCTTTCTATCTGTCTCTATGTGAGTGCATGTGGATGGATGGGTGGATGCTTATTATACTATTTACTTAGGCTATTTATTTACTTATTATGTTATTTACTAATTATACTATTATTTACTCATAAATATATATATGTGTGTGTGTATATGGGGATATTTACGTGTATGTATGTTCTTAATTTTTAACATATTACTTGATTTGAAGTCATCTCATTTATTTCTGTTTGTGAAAATGATTTCTGTTCAACTTCTATGGGTGTTATCAGAAGTCAAAAAAAATCACTGGGGAATTTATTGTTCTTAAACTACCCATAAAGCTTGATTTTCATTTTTTTAGTTCCAAATATGTACTCTTCACATCCTTTGCTTCAATTTGACAAAAAAAGAAAATTTCTGATTTCTATGGATTAAATATTTCTTTCATTTACCTTCAAATATTCTTTAAGATAAAGGATAGAGATGTAAAAATGAGGACATTTGGGGCTGACTTTTTCTACTTTGAAGGCTAGAAGTTGTTTATTGGATTTCCGTTTTCTTAATGTAAATGTTCTTATGGGAACTCTAATAGCCATAATGCAGATGGAAATCTAATTTGCCAAGAAAACAGTTCAACTAACATACCTTTCCAACAGCCAACCCAACCCAAGTTAATTCTATTTTCAAATGGTTATTTTTAATTTCAATGTATCTAGAAAATTGATAAGAAAAATGTGAGTGCATCTGATTAATTCAACTTAAAACTGGCTAATCTTTGAATTAAGGACAGCAAAAATTAACATGATTCACCTTGAACTTTATTTTCTTCCTTTCTTTCCCTCTGCTTTGCTTCCCTCCTTTCTTTTCTTCCTTCCATTCCCTTCACACATCTATCCTTTCTCATTATTAAATAAATATTTCTTCCTTTGGTTACTACCCCTAGAGAAAGATAGTCTAAACTTGACTCCATGGTGTAAAATTTCATTTGAATTGTGAAATGCTGACTCAGTGGAGCATATTACTCATCTTTAATTGAGGTAAGACTTTTCTCAAGTAAATAAGGTTCTCAGAGGAGAGAACTCAAACTACCCAATAGAATTCATACATTTTCTTATTCTTTTGTTAATGCTTCTATCACTTTGTATTTATATTTTAAATCTCTATTTCTATATGTTTTTATGTGTACCCGTAGTCCCCTAACTAGAATATATTTTCTTTGAAATCAGATACTGTTTTAAATTTTGTCTCTTTTCAAAGAAATGTAGTTTCTCCTCATATCTCCCAGGATCTATTGAAATAGGTCCCTAAAGGGAGGAGATTGATAGAAGTTGGCTAGGATGGAAATTTGTGAAGATGGAATGAAATCATGCTGTTTCCAAGAGGCACCAAGAAACAAACAATACACAGGACACTAGTCAGAGGAGACGTCTGCTTTAAAGCCTATTGTATACTTTAAAAGATAATAGATGTTTAATGAACTGTTTAAATCACTTGAATTGGATACCTAGCCTGCTACTTATCTGAGAAATTGTCTCACTATCATTTTAAATGATTCATAGATTTGTTTGAAGCAAGAATTTATTGATATTATTTTACTGTCTACGTGACTTTGAAATTCAATCAATCAACATTTATTAAGTACTTATTATATGCCAGTCACTGGGCTAATATCTCATATTCTAATGTCAGAGACAACATGCAATCAATTATCCTACTCAAGATCTATTTAGGGTTATTTTGAGGTAATTTCAGAGGAATTGTCATAGTGTTAAAATGCTATTGCTCATGCCTGGAAGCCTGCTTTCCTTATTTCTGCCTCCAGGCTTTTTCTCTTTTAATTCCCTGCTAAAATTCCACCTTCTACAAAAAGCCTTTTCTGATCCTCCTTAATTCTAATGTCCTTCATCAGTTAACTTTTTGCAAATTATTGTATATATGACATAGAATTTTTTGCATGTTGCTTCCATTATTATACTAGGAGATCCTGGAGAGAATGAACTGAATTTTTGTTGGTCTTTTTTTTTTTTTTTGGTATCTTCAGTAATTACCATAGTGCTGGCATACAGTAGGGATATAATAAATGTTTTTGTTTTTTGTTTTTTACTGATTAATTACATGGCAAAGACTTACAAAGAAGGTGGGACTTTACCTGAGTTTTGAAGGAAGCAAGGATTGAGAGACAAAGAAAGAAAACAAAGATGTGGGCAATCACAAAAATCATTGAAATTGGGATTTGGAATGTTTTCTGCTAGGAATAGCAAACAGGTTAGTGATATGAAATCATAGAGTACATATACAAAAACAAATGTAAGAAGGCTGGAAAGGTAGGAATGGGCCATATTATAATGAAACAAACAGAAGATTTTAGATTTCATCCTTTTTTGGGGAGCTCAGAAAAGAAGTTATTTACTTGCAAAGAATCACTTGCCTTGATTGTATTTGATCTGTATCTGCTAGTGAATCTACATTTCACAAAATAATGATAAAATATCACATCAGAATTAATAATAGAACTCAAGTATAGAGATATTGAGTATGCTGTTAGTACAGAAAATGACCAACTTGGAAAGTAACATTGAAGTCTAAGTGCTAAAATATTAATATATATATATATATATATATATATATATATACTATTTTTTAACACAAAAGGGGAAAATAGAGAAACTTGTTCTTTAAAAAAAAACCTATCATTATTCCACAATTAATTGTGTGGTTTTGTCAATAGATATCATTTTAGCCTAACATTAGTTAATTGAGAAGAAAAATTCTCCTTAACTCAAAACAAATGAAATAAGGTAAGGCTTCTCAACTGACTAAGAATAATTTTAAATTTATTGTTGTTATTATGAGAAAGGTTCAGTGAATCTCAGTCACTTTCAATGAGAAGAGAAATGTTTTTTTATATAGATCTTGAGGAAACATTCACATCCTATTTAATAAATCCATTTTGAGTTATTTCTGACATATATTCATAAATTCTGCTGAAATTTATTAAAAACATATATTTCTTCTAACTAATAAATAACTACTAAATATGATTATATCTTGCATTTATGGGTTATGACCAATTTTTTCTACTTCATTTTTATTCATTATTTTGACTTTTACCCAATAATGTCAATGCTTTTGGCTATAACTATTTGCATAATGTTAATAATTACAAATAATGTAGAAAAAATGTGTTTACATATCACTTTTATATATAAGCAACATCAAACTACCCATGTGAAATTTGTTTCAAATAACAAGTCATTCTGCGTCATTAGACCCAAATTTAGATTTTTTTTCTCCAAAGATAATAATATCTCTCCTTCTAGGGGCAAAGTTCTCCTCATTTCCCTTTCACTTATTAGAATTAATCAGTCTACTCTATTTTTCAAACTCTAAAAAATTCAGCAACACAAAACATTAATCCCTTTCTGTGATTTTTTAGTAAACAAAACTCAGCTACCCAGTTATATGCACAAATGTCAAAGTCATTCAATGTGGCAGATGAGAATGAATATATAGAAAGCTTAAGACTGGGAAAGAAAGCATGAGTTCCTTTCCCCCTATTTCTTCTTGGAAGTAAGGATATTCATTAAAGTAAAGGTAGGCAAAGAGAATATAAGAACTGTCTTCAATATTTGAAGGACCATTGTGTAAAAGATGGTGTAAAAGTTTTGTGAGAATAGAGTACAAATTTCAAAGAAAGAGATCTTGGGGTGATGGAAATGAAAAAAAAGCCATTAGAAACTATCATAGAAAATGAAGAAAGAAGGTATTACTATTTTCCTATTTATTGTGTGAAATATTCTAAAAATCTTAGAAACAGCAATAACAAAAGAAATAAGAATAGGCAAAGAAGAGATTTTTTTTAAAAAATCTTGAAATTATGGTTTACTTTTTTAAAAAAATCTAGAAAATCAGAAAAGAAGCTAAGTAGAACAATAAATACCTTCAACAGATTTACTAGATTCAAAATAAAATTACAAAACAATAGCATATGTATGTAATAATAGAATATAAAATCCAACACATGAAATAATCTCATTACCAAATGATAATAATGATAATAGTATCCTAGTGATACATAACAATTATAATAAAAGTATTATAAAATGCACAAAATATTTGGGAATAAATCTACCAAAGCATATTTAATACTTGCATAGGGTCATTTATAAAGTCTCTGTTAAAAAATGAGTAATAATTTTTAGAGTTGGAGCAATATTTGCTCCATGACTAGTCTGTGTCAATATAATACCAAAGTTAATTTCCACTTTTAGTGCTATGCTATTAATGCAATCAAGGGACATTAATCTAACTCAATAAAACAATATCAAGAAAAATAGCGAAAAAGTTAGGAGAAGGGTAACAATTCTCACCCTGAACTATATTATAAAGCATCAGTTATCACAACCATTTGGTACTCGCTTAGAAGATAGTAACATAGATAAGTGGAATATATCACACAAGAAAGAATCAAAAATAATAAAGAAGCTAATGAAGCAGCAATTCGGTGTTTCATAAAACTGAAAAATAAACATTGAATAGTAAAGAATAAGTTAAAATGGACCCAATTAATTAGAAATCACATCATTTAAAGTAGGAGACAACTGATCGTTTATCTGTGACAATCACAGGTAGGGATTCACCACTAAACAAGAGATTGAAGCAATTATAAAATAAAAAGTCATAAAATAATATATGTAATAACAATACACATAAATAATTATAAAAATATAAATGTATATATATAATTATAATGTATTATATTAAAATGAAAAGTGTTTGCAAAAATGTTAATGCATTTAGTATAAGGAGGGGAATGAGCAAATAGTAAAAGAAAAGAAAAAAAAGAAAAAGACAGTATCATATTTTAAAGATAAAGTTTTGGTGTCTAACATATATTTATAACTAATGCAAATATAGAAGATCAGGATCAGATGCTAATACCAAAGAGCTAGGAGGTTAAAGAATATTGACAAACAATTATCAGAAGGGCAGAAAATTGTTCACAACATTAAAGAATTTTTTAATTACCAATAATAGTAGAAATGCAAATCAAAACAACTTCCTTGAAATTTTATTATATATTTTATCTTATAATCAGAAAATTGACAAAGATGACAAAAGGCTTGGATAATCAATGATGGAAGGGTTATAAAAAGATAAGAGTACTGATATATCATTGGTAAAACTACAAATAATGTACCTAAAATATCTATATGTGGTGATCCATAGACTCTTCTTCAGTGACCCTCATATCTTGATATTTATAGTTGCATCTTTTCCTACATGTGAAAGCAAAGAACCAAAAAACATTAGATCCTCCTCAATTGGTGAATAACTTTAAATATTGTAGTACAGAAATAGAATGCTACTTTGCTATGAGATATTACGAATTAAAAAAGGGAGTAAAAACTTACATGAAATGATGTCAAGTGAAGTATGCAATACCAAGGAAATAATATATATTATTACTATAAAACATAATCAAAAATAAAACCAAAAGTAAAAAAAAAATGTTAAAAAATGTAAAAAATGAAATTGGTTCCAAGGAAGAGCTATGAGAAACTTTTCCCCAAAAACTTTTCCACTAGTTGTATACAAATACTTATTAGAAGATGATGGGGAAAGAGGACATAGGCATACAATATTGGAAATATTTTCAGAGATTTTTCTATGTACTGATTGATGTTGATTATTATTATTTTAAAAATTAAATTATTTCGAGCAGCTAGGTGGGGCAGTGGATAGAGCATCAGTCCTGAAGTCAAGAGGATCTGAGTTTAAATCTGGCCTCAGACAATTAACACCTCGGACCTGTGTGAACCTGGGCAAGTCATTTAAATCAATTGCCTCAGCAAAAAAAAAAAAAAAAAATTTATTTGTTACAAATCATGGAGTTTTGGGGAAATGAAGAAAAGAAATACAGAAGAAATGTGTGTGATTTAAAAGAAAAATACCAAATAAAAGGTTATTTTTAACAATGGAGTTATCCAATATAATTAGCTCATGATACTTGGAGAGGTTTTTTTTTAATAATAGCTTTTTATTTTTCAAAATGCATGCGAAGATAGTTTTCAACATTCACTTTTCTAAAACCTTTTGTTCCCAATTTTCCTCCAGTCTTTCCCACTTCTACCTCCCCTAGAGAGCCAGCAATTTGATCGATGTAAATTAAACATTTACAATTCTTCCAAACATATTTCCATATTTGTCATGCTACTCAAGAAAAATCAGGTCAAAAGAGATGAAAAACACAAGAATAAAATCAAGCAAACAAACAACAAAGGTGAAAATACTATGGCGTATTATACATTCAATCGCCATACTTCTCTCTCAGGATAAGATGGCTCATTCTCTATTGGAATTGCTTGAATCAAAGAGCCAAGTGTGATGGTGTGTTTTAAATGGAGTTTTTAAGATCTATTGAGTATGGCTTAGAATGGATTATTGTTCAGATGCTGATCATTTAGGTGATCTCTGAAGTTTCTTTTTTTTTAATTTTATTTTATTTGCATAACATATGTGTGGGTAATTCTTCAACAATAACCCTTACATAGCTTTCCGTTACAAATTTTTCCCCCCCAACTCCCCACCCCTCCCCTAGATGGCAGGATATCCACTACATGTTAATTATGTTAAAATATTGGCAAATCGAATATGTGTATACATATTTCCAAACTTATCATTGTTGTGCAAGAAAAATCTTATCTACACAAACGATATATCAGATAAAGGAAACACATTGTAAGCAAACATCAGTCAAGGAGTATGAGAATGTTATGTTGTGGTCCACATTTCACATCCCTCTCTCTGGGTATATATGGCTTTCTTCAATGAACAATTGGAGGGGGTTTGAAACATTTCATTGTTGAAGAGAGCCATGTCCATCAGAATTAATCGTAATATAGTACTGTTGTTGCCGTGTATAATGATCTCCTGGTTCTGCTCATTTCACTCAGCATCAGTTCATGTAAGTCTCTCCAGGCCTCTCTGAAATCATCTTGCTGGTCATTTCTTACAGAACAATAATATTCCATAATATTCATATACCATAATTTATTCAGCCATTCTCCAATTGAAGGGCATCCATTCAGTTTCCAGTTTCTAGCCACTACAAAAAGGGCTGCCACAAACATTCTTGCACATGTGAGGCCTTTTCCTTCCTTTATGATTTCTTTGGGATATAAGCCCAATAGAAATGCTGCTGGGTCAAAGGGTATGCACAGTTGGATAACTTTTTGAGCATAGCTCCAAATTGTTCTCCAGAATGGCTGTATCCGTTCACAGCTCCACCAACAATGAATCAGTGTCCCAGCCCTCCCACAACCCCTCCAACATTCATCATTAACTTTTCCTGTCATTTTAGCCAATCTGACAGGTGTGAAGTGGTACCTCAGGGTTGTCTTGATTTGCATTTCTCTGATCAACAGTGATTTGGAGCACCTTTTCATAAGACTATAAATAGTTTTAATTTCATCCTCTGAAAATTGTCTGTTCATATCCTTTGACCATTTATTGATTGGAGAATGGCTTGAATTTTTATAAATATGAGACAATTCTCTATATATTTTTGAGATGAGACCTTTATCAGAACCCTTGAATGTAAAGATGATTTCCCAATTTATTACTTCCCTCCTAATCTTGTCTGCATTGATTTTGTTTGTACAAAAATTTTTAACTTAATATAGTCAAAGTTACCTATCTGGTTTTCAATTAAGAGTTCCAGTACTTCTTTGGACATAAATTTATTCCATCTCCATAGGTCTGAGAGGTAAACTATATTACATTCCTCTAATTTACTTATAGTATCACTCTTTATATCCAGATCATGAACCCATTTAGATCTTATCTTGGTATGTGGTGTTAGATGTGGGTCAAGCCCTAATTTCTTCCACACTAGTTTCCAGTTTTCCCAGCAGTTTTTGTCAAATAGTGAATACTTATCCCAAAAGCTGGGGTCTTTGGGTTTATCAAAAACCAAATTGCTATAGTTATTGCCTAGTTTGTCTTGTGATTCTATCCTATTCCACTGATCGACTACTCTATTTCTTAGCCAGTACCAAATGGTTTTGATGACCGCTGCTTTGTAATATAGTTTTAGATCTGGTACAGCAAGTCCACCATCGTCAGCCTTTTTTTTCATTAATTCCCTTGAAATTATTGACCTTTGGTTTTTCCAAATGAACTTTGCTACTATTTTTTCTAGATCTGTAAGATAATTTCTTGGGAGTTTGATTGGTATGGCACTAAATAAGTAAATTAGTTTGGGTAGTATTGTCATTTTTATTATATTCGCTCGTCCTACCCATGAGTATTTTAAGTTTTTCCAATTGATTAGGTCTGATTTGATTTGTGTGGAAAGTGTTTTGTAGTTTAGTTCATATAGTTCCTGACTATCTCTTGGCAGATAAATTCCCAGATATTTACTGCTTTAGCCGTGTCCCACAAATTTTGGTATGTTGTCTCATTGTTGTCATTCTCCTGGATGAAATTTTCGATTGTGTCTATAATTTGCTCTTTCACCCATTCATTCTTCAGGATTAGATTATTTAATTTCCAATTAACTTGTGGTCTATTTTCTCCTGGCTTTATATTAAATGTGAGTTTTATTGCATCATGATCTGAGAAGGATGCATTTACTATTTCTGCTTTTCTGCATTGGATTTTGAGGTTTTTATGCCCTAACACATGATCAATTTTTGTATAAGTTCCATGAACCCCTGAGAAAAAAGTATACTCCCTTCTATCACCATTCAATTTCCTCCAGAGATCTATCATACCTAACTTTTCTAGCCTTTTGTTAACCTCCCTAACTTCTTTCTTATTTATTTTGGAATTTGATTTATCTAATTCTGAGAGAGCAAGGTTGAGATCTCCCACTAGTATAGTATTACTGTCTATTTC